>JACDJE010000600.1:0-100000 GCA_016647715.1 Pavo muticus | reverse complement strand
ACCTCAAGGTGATTTGGTACGGGGTGATACAGCTAGATGAAGTAGCTGTTTTTTAATTAACTTTCACTGTACGTATTAATACGCTTTACAGAAGAGTGTTATAATTGGAGTTATTACTTTCCACAGTGCACAGAGAAATTTGCAAAAGAGAAGGCAATAAAGTTTCTAAATTTCAATCAAATACACTAACCAGTGAGCTGTGACAAGAGACCAGCACACAAAGAGGGTACTGAATTGAAAACATTCAATTTTACCAGATACAGTCTATCAACTAAAATACATACTGGATATTCATAGAAATCCTTAGGTCTGTGAAATTTGCTGCACTGCTTCATCAGCTGAGACCAAAAAACACAAACAAATGGGTCATAGTCTTAGTTTCAGCTGAGATGGAATTTTTTCCTTCAGAGTGTCTGATATGATTATATCTTTTGGTTCTAGGAGAAAAACAATTTTGATAACATATCAGTGTCTATAGCTTCTGCTTAGCAGTGTTGTACATAACCAAGGCCATTATCAGTGAAGGGCTCAAGGAGCTAGGAGGGAGCAGAATTAGGACAGCTAGGAGGGATAGAATTAGAATTTTTTTATTCTTATTTTTTAAACAGTTGCTTAGAACCACAGAATGGCTTGGGTTGGAAGGGACATTAAAGCCCACCCAGCCACCAACTCCCCGCCATGGGCAGAGATGTCACCCACTAGATCAGGCTGCCTAGGTTGTTATCCAGCCTAGCCTTGAACATCTCCAGGGATGGGGCATCTACAGCTTCTCTGAGCAGCCTGTGCCAGTGCCTAACCACCCTCATATCAGAGAATTTCTATTATCTAGTCTGAACCAACACTCTTTTAGTCTAAAACTGTTAGCAAAAATCCTGTTACTAATATTCAAACTGTCATGTGCACAATGACATAGGGCAGCTACCAAAGATGCCTGAGCCCCAAATTATGACAATACAGAGAATTTAGCAAAGATTTATGAGTTTCTCTGCACAGTATGGAAATCCTGTCTTAATCATCATTCATCTAGCTTCATTCTGTATATCAAACTGCCAGATAGTGTTATATTGTCTCTATCAGTGCTGTAGCATAGTATCTTGTGGGAATACAAGAAAAACTGTTCAGAGCAGCAGCTGTGGAGCAAGATAAACAACGTGAGAACCAAGGACACCTCTAGAAGAAGAAACAACGGCTCATGGCTCTGACTGGATAAGCGCCTGCATGAACGGTTGAAGAGTGTTTTGTAGAATGCTCTGTTGACATGTAAAGGTGGATGGGAAAGTTGTAGGGGCAAATGGGAAAACTAGGAAAAAAAAAACTTGTGAAGGTATATAAGTGATGTGAGAACTTGTAAGAAACAATTTGGATCGTTCGCATCTGAGTCCATGCATCAGACGCTGCAAATTTGTCCCACTCCGTGGGGCAAACCAAGCCGAGGTTGAGCAAACCCATCCCGGCAGCGCCGCCCGACTGAACTACGGAGAGATTGCTTCGCGCACACCCCCATTTCCCATGGCCCTCCCTCCTACGCCCTCCGCTGCCCCTCGGTGCAGAAAGCAGCCCCTGCCCCGATTCGATCCGCTGCTCCGACCCCGCCCCTGACCGGGGAGAAATCACGACCCACCGCCCCCGCACCGCTGCCCTCCTCTCCGCCCCCGACGCTAGTCTCGCTCCCGCCCTCGGCTCCGCCCCCGACACTGTCGCGCTCCCGCCCTTCGCCCCGCCCACGACGCGTGCCGCGTCGCTCCCTTCCTCTGTCCAGCGTGCATCACCTGGTGCTGCGTCTCTGCGGCCTGCATGTAACTTGGTTAAAGACAAGAATGGACTGGAACCAGAGGAACTTTTTGATCCTAGTCCAGTAGATCTGGAAGACAAACGGAACATTTTCCCTCCTGATGATAATTTGAAGGGTGCGGGAAAGAAAAATTCTTCTACAACGTACCACGGTGCTTTAGAGCAGTGCAGAAAAGAAACAATATTACGGGGTGATGCTGATACGTTGCAGCCTGGTCTTCCTTCACCTTCAATGGCCTATAGCAGTCACTGATTTAAAAGACTGTTTTTTTACCATTTGACTTCATCCAGAAGATGCACCACGATTTGCTTTCTCAGTGCCCTCCATTAACCAACTAAGCCCTGCTCAGTGGTATCATTGGAGTGTGTTACCACAAGGAATGCTTAATAGTTCAGCAATATGTCAATTGACTGTAGCAAATGCATTATAACCAGTACGAAAAGCTAGACCTCACGTCCTTATTTATCACTACATGGACGATATATTAATAGCAGCAGAACAAGAAGAGGATCTAAAGGACGCTTTACTGCTCATCCGGCAGGCAGTCCAATCTGTTGGTTTACAAATAGCAGAAGAAAAGGTACAGCTTAGTTCTCCATGGAAATATTTAGGATGGAAAATTACATCTCACAACATTCAGCTGCAAATCCTCAAAATCGTGCCTCACGTATAGACATTAAATGATCTGCAGAAATTATTAGGAACCATCAATTGGCTGCGACCACTTTTGGGTATTACTACTCAAGAGCTGCACCCTCTATTCCAGTTACTCAAAGGAGACCCAGATCTAACCTCTAAAAGACAATTAACACCAGAAGCGCTACAATGCTTAGACTGTATAATAACATCACTGCAGCATTGATATAGCCATCGTGTTTGTTTATCACTTCCAGTATCTCTTATAATAATATCAAACTCATATCAGCCATTTAACTTGTTATGTCAACGGGATACCTCAAGAAAAGATCTTCTCATTATCCTCGAATGGACATTCATACACATTTTCAAAAACAATTACATCACAAGTGGAGATGTTTGCGATGCTAATACAGCGAGGTTGACATCGTCTGCAAACTTTATGAGCTCTTAACCCTGATTGCATCTACATACCTGCTAGTAAAAAAGATTTAGATTGGATGCTTGCACAGTTGCTCACTTTAGAAACTGCTATGGCAGACTATACTGGACGAATCTCCATCCATCCCCCCCAAACATCAGTTACTACATAATTTGAGTGATCTGACCCTTACTACTAATATTTTGCTTTCACATGTTCCAGTACCGAATGCTGTTACTGTATTTACAGATGGCTCTGGCAAGACACACTGAGCAGTGGTTCTCTGGTGTGTGACTGCTACACGATGGCAGTCAGACGTACATGTTGTCGATGGATCACCTCAAATTGTAGAACTCGCTGCGGTAGCTCGAGCTTTTCAAAGTTTTTCAGAACAAAAGCTTAATATAGTAACTGACTCTTTGTATGTTACAGGTATCATTCAGCAGATTGAAAGATTTTTTCTTAAGGAAGTTAACAACCCTGCTTTGTTTGCACAGCTCAAGCGAGTTTTACACTGTGTCTCTCACCGTACTCTTTCTTATTTCATTATGCATATTTGATCACACACTCTGTTGCCTGGTCCTTTAACTGAGGGCAACCGTAAGGCTGATCAAGCCACAGTTGCCTTTGCTACCCCTCAATTATTTCAGCAAGCGCGACTCTCCCATCAATTTTTCCATCAGAGTAGGAAAGCCTTACAAAAACAATTCCAACTGACAGTGGATCAAGCCCATAATATTATTCTAACATGGCCAGACTGCCAGGCAATTGCCCCTTTGCCTCAAATTGGGACAAATCCCCGTGGCACAGCACCTCTTCAACTGTGGCAGACAGATGTCACTCATGTTCCCAAATTTGGCTGTCTAAAATATGTACATGTAACAACAGATACTCATTCTTCTTACATATTTGTCACAGCACATACAGGCGAACACCGTCGCAACGCCTGTAAACACTGATTATCTGCTTGTGCTGCTATGGGGATCCCACATACTACAAAAACAGATAATGGACCTGCGTATACTTCTAAGGCCACTCAAACTTTTCTCCAAGAATGGGGGATTAGACATATTACTGGCATTCCTCATTCTCCCAATGGGCAAGCTAACATTGAGTGTACTCACCAAACATTGAAATCCATTCTTAATAAACAAAAAAGGGAGAATATGGGAGACACACCACAAGAAAGATTATGTAAGGCTTTGCTTGTGCTGGACTTTTTGAATAGTGATCATACAGATACAACTCGTGTGGATCGTCATTTTGGGGCCTCCCCAGTGCTTAAGGAACGGCCAATGGTTAACATTCAGAATATGGTGACAGGGCATTGGGAAGGTCCCTTATCACTGATACCTTGGGGTCATGGATATGCTTGTGTTTCCACAGGGACTGGCTTTATGTGGGTTCCAGCATGATATGTTCGGCCTCATCTCAAGGCAGAAAATAGCATCCAGCCCTTATAATGACTAGGACTATGTGCTTCTTACTTACTGGTATTGCTTTGTAACTTGTTGCATTGCATAATGCAATGCATGTAATGGTATGATATAGTGGGTGATTTTCCTATGTTATCAATGCAGTCTCAAGAATTAGAATTATTAGGCATTATCTAGGTTGTTGTGTGTTTCTTCTATTTTAGTAGTAGATGGAATGTGAATTAAACAGGATTTGATGTTACCAATGCTGGAATCTATGGGAATAGCTCTTTTAATGTATTAGTAATGCTCAGTTATGATACTATCAGCCTGTCAATTAGCCTTTTCTTGATTTGTGAAGACAAAATCTGGAAAGGAATCCCAGGCAAAGGGATGACCCTGTATTATAGAATGATTAACTCTCTCTCATCCCACTAATCAGGATTTTTAAAATATGACCATGCATCACTTGAGACAAAGGCGCACACTAAGAGAGCTAACCTTGATAGTTTATTCTGTTTTGCAAGGTGTTCCACTTGGGCTCTGTATCACGCACTGGCCATGTGGATGCGATGTACAAATGGAAAATACCCTTCGGACCCTGAGAAGAATAAAAGTGGGAGAGAATCTGTGATGGGTGAGAGAGGAAAAGTTCACTTTGAAGCAGGGGACGCCCTGCTGGCACTGCCTATTGCATCCACCGCCAGCATGTTCTTTCTCTCTCCTTTTCCGCAGTTTGTTGTTTCTCAAGGGTTGATAATAATGCCCCTAGTGATACTCTAGCACATTTGCCCACTAATATCAATTCTATCTGACATGCAACTTCATAAAGTCGTACAGCCATTAATTTTCTATTAGCCCAAAGGCATGGTTGTGAGCACTCTAAAAGCATTTGTTGTACAAATTTTAGTGATCATTCAAAATCAATGTATCAGAATATACGAAAGTTGAAGACTTTTTCCTAACCGGTTACAGATTAACACAGAATGGGACCCTCAGGGATTTATTTCCAGGTTGCAGAATCTTGGACTGCAGACCAAACATGTGTTTGTTCTTTTTAGTAGGTTAACGGTTTTTCTTGTCATTATGCTATGTTTGCCTTGTCTCCTTTCTCACATTTAGAGTATTGTCAATTGAGGCCTTGATTGAGTTATAATGATTATTTTATTAATATAATTAGTGTTATTATTTTATAGTATGGTAGTAGTTTGCGAATAAACAAAAAAGGGGGAATTGTGGGAATACAAGAAAAACTGTTCAGAGCAGCAGCTGTGGAGCAAGATAAACAGCATGAGAACCAAAGACACCTCTAGAAGAAGAAAGAATGGCTCACGGCTCTGACTGGATAAGCGCCTGCATGAACGGTTGAAGAGTGTTTTGTAGAATGCTCTGTTGACATGTAAAGGTGGATGGGAAAGTTGTAAGGGCAAATGGGAAAGCTAGAAAACTTGTGAAGGCATATAAGTGATGTGTGAACTTGTAATATACAATTTGGGTCATTCACATCTGAGTCCCATGCATCAGATGCTGCAGTATCTGATTTCCAAACAGGTACAACAGGGAAGCAGCTTGGTGTGATGTAATACAGCAGTAGCAGCGTGGAAACATTTACACTTGCAGCTGAATCAAGGAGTCCCCAAAAGGTTAAAAGTTCTCAGCGAGGAAGGCTTCCAGCCTTCACGAGGATGACTCCTAGCCTTCATCCAACGACCACCAGGTGGAGCCCAGAGTCCCCTCCCAACGTTTTAGAGCGCATGTGCAAAAGGGCAGAATGGTATGTTAACTGGAAACTCAATGCATATGTAACCCATTTTGGGAAAATCTGATGAATATGTACGTACTTTGCCATTATATGTATAGCTGCATGCCCCCTCACAGTGTGCATGTTTGGTGGAGCGATTCCCCTGCACCCAGCGCTGCAGTAAAGGAATACCTGCTTGATATAACTCATTGGCATGTCAAGTTATTCTACAGAGTTTCTTGATATTGCAGCAATAGAAAAATACTGAAGTAACATTCTGCTCAAGTTGTTTTAAATTCAGACTCTCTTTCCTCTTCATTCTTTAGCTGCTTAGTAGTTCAGTGTAATTAAGTAGACCTGTTTTTTTTTTAATAATGAGACCTTTGTTTAGTCCGCCCTTTCAGGGTCATAATCATCCAACGTTAGGTCCTGCATTTCTGCACCTTATTGGATATGTAAGGCCGAGACCTCCTGCAGAATCCAGTTTAGTCCACTAATGTCACAAGCAACGACTATCACATTTGTTTTTGACAGAAAAAGTCAGCCTGACAGTAAAAAGGACTCTGGTAGGAGGGACTCCAAAGTTTTGTTGGTAGTTTCAGTTGCTTTGTTTCAGTAGTTTTCTAGGCACATGCAGAAGTAAATGGCCTTGCTGCAGATAAACAAATCCTCTTCTGGCAAAACTCAAATCATATGTTTAAATCATGGAAAGAACAGCCAGCACCTACTTCTGTCCATCTTGGTACTCAGCCTCTATTCTATCTAGATTGACTTTGAATGATTTAATTAATGCAATGATTTTAGGTGATCACATTCTTGTTTTGAAAGAGTTTTGTTTCAAAGAATAAAAGAATCATATTGTTCTTATTTACAGGGAAGATAATACTACTAAAAAGCTTGTCATGTATAACAGCACAATTTCAGCATAACTATTTTTCAGCTTAATCTTTAAAAGAGATATTTTGAAAAATATGTAGTTTTTTTATTAATTATTGTTTTTACTATGGTTGAACATAGCATACAAGATCAAAACAGAGCATGCTTTGAGTTCCTGTGTGTGTATTCCCCTTGTTCAAATTTCCCATTGCATACCTTTTTTTTCATTAGCAAATAAAAGACAAAAATAAAAGTCAACCCCATGTAAGTATTATAGGGCTGAAATCTAGATCACCCTTCTGCAAAAAGCAAGCTGCCAATGTAGCTGCTCCTGTCATCTGAAATCCAGGAAGAAAACTCTCTAACTCCAGTATGGTGTTAGAAAGCAGCATTCCTTTATTCCTCACAACACATACCATGTGACTTGACTACCATGCGCATCCTCTCAGAGTTCAGGTTCTACGTGTGAACAGTTGAGACATACATATGCAGTACATTGGTATACATATTCATTCTTTTTCAAGGACTCATAGATACGTGCTAATGTCCCTTTGGGCATGCTCAGTGGTACCTCAGTGGTCGAGTGCCCACATACTTCTTCCCCTTTTTTCTTCACCGTTAGCTTCATCACTGAGGCCTTTGACTCATGTTCATCCACTTTGGAAGATTTCCATTGCATTTTAGGCTGTAGTGAGCAACTTTTTAAAACACTGTATGTGGAAACCAAGGAAAATGTCCTTGCACCTTTTGAGGCAAAAGATGAAAGTATTCTGTTATGTCTCCAGTGCAAAATTATTGAGGAGAATAAGACTATTCATCCACAAAAGCTGAAATGAAAAGTTTTAGAACTATCACTTGTGGATTCAGTTTGCTAAACAAATGTATTGGTTCTTAAATTTATGTACTAATCCCTATTGCTAAATAAACCAACCTATATCAACCTCTGTACTGTTACTGTAAATCGGTCCATCAAGAAACTCTTTCAGACTCAGGTTGGAGTGTTAGAAGTAGGCATTAGTTAATAACAGCACTGGATGCACTTACCTCAGAACCCTTGATACAAGTTAAGTTTTTGCCTGTGGTTAATGAATAGAGTATGTGCATTCTTGAGAGACAAAAGGAGAGTGTGGCTGGCATATGTTAGTTTATGTAGTCTTGTCCCTTGGGGAGATCGATGTGGGGAGAGTGGGTGACCAAAGATAAAGGCTATAAGACACACATCTGCACCCCGAACTGCACAGGAAGAAACAAAGTTATCTGGCAAATACATGAAAGAGAGATAATGGCTTGACGACTATCTTGTGGATTCTGCTTACTTGGAGAAACAAAAAGAGATGGACTTTATCAACTACCTAGGGGATGTGCACACAAAGAACATGAACTTGGCAGCAGAGGAAGGACTTAGCTTCGGGAACTAGAAGATGTAAGAACTCATTTTTCTTACAGTAGGCACTTCTGCTTGCAGAACACCCACCATTGCATTAGTGAAATAAAATACCGTTCACTGAGATCCTTGCCTAGGTAAGCCTAAGTTATTGGCTTATGAGTGTTTCTCACACCCAGTACACTGAGAAACCCAGAGGAGTATGACCCAGAGTACTCTCTATTTGAATAAAGAAAGCTGGACTCTCCTCTGTCTCTTTTTGGGATAAAGATGATTGAGCAAGCTTATTGGAGCAGAAATTTTCCTTACATTACACATTCATTAAATTCTCAAAATCATTATCCTACCCACTCCCCATGATTGCCCAACAGATATAGCCTTATTTGGTGGTCTTCGATGTCATCTAGCATCCTTCTAGTATCCTGATGGTCCATTGTTAGTCCTTTGAGGGAGGAGGGGGAGGGGAAGGGGTTCTCTTACTTCATCCAATAGTCTTTATCTTTTGAAAACACTCTTTTTGTCCCAACCAAAGATTGCTGTGGAATGCAAGAGCAACCAGAGAAGTCTCAGCACATACATAAGAAAGACAAAGGAGAATGTCTTGATATCTGTCTGTCACATTTTAGACTAATTGGTCCTGGTGTGGGAGTCCCCACTCCTTTTGACATTGATAAGGACTCCACAAAACAGGCACAGTTTTTCCATTGTGTTTTCTTTTCCTTGTTAAACAGAACAGTCTTACAACATGCTTCCACATCTACAATGTTATATCACAGTTATCATCCACAACATCTAAAGGCTACAGTGGTGTTGTAAGCAAGCATTAATATTATACAACGATCCAGTGGCTATCTTTATAAGAATATATTAATAAAATATTTTGTGTAATTACTTCTTCAAATTAGTGTCCTCTTCACATTTTCTCACTCCTCTCTCTCAGCTGCTCCACAGCATTTTCTGCTCTTTCTTCAAAACGTTATCACGATGGCACTACCAATTCCACTGATGGGCTCTTGCTGTGTCCCATGGTGAGTCTGGTTGAGCTGTATGTCTCTGACACAGGGCAGCCCCAGTTCTCTTTTCACAGAGACCTGAATTGTGAGAACAGCTTTTCCATATTGTGAAAACAGCCTTTTGCATAACTTGAGCAGATACAAGCTGAATGAAAGGAGGCTTGTGTAAATGTAAGCTCAAGAACAAAATGCAGAAGCAGTGGAACTTGCTGTCAAGCAAAGATTAGAAAGTAGAATAGATGTCCTATTGTTGAAGATAAGACTGCAAAACAGATGCCTCAGTTCAACGCAACACCAATGAGAGCTGGTTTGAGCTATCTCCCCCTTAAAAGGTTGGAAATTCACAGCTAGGATGATTACTAGTGAAGCCGAGAAAACTGACAAAATAACTTGACATGCCAGTGAGTTATGTCAAGCAGGTATTCCCCTTATTAGAGCGCTGGGTGTGTGAGGCTCCCACTGAACATGCACACCAAGACAAACAGTGACTACATATTTAAAGGCATAGCATATACATATCCAGTACGCTCTGAGGACGTGGATAGAAATTCTGAGAAATAACTAACACCTCTGGTGGTCATGGGATGCATTCTCACTGCAAATTTCCAATCTCTTAAGGGGGGATTGCCCAAACTGGTTCCCACTGATGTTACGTTGAGCTGAGGCATCTGTTTTAAATATGAGTATGTCCATTTGTTAAACTAATTTTATGGAATCCAAAATGATTTGAATCTTCTCCCACTTCTAGAATTTCAATATCAGGATAATCACAGAATCACAGAATCGTAGGGGTTGGAAGGGACCTCCAGAGATCATCGAGTCCAACCCCCCTGCCAAAGCAGATTCCCTACACCAGGTCGCTCAGGTGGGATTCCAGGCAGGTCCTGAATATCTCCAGAGAGGGAGACTCCACAACCTCCCTGGGCAGCCTGTTCCAGTGCTCCGTCACCCTCACCGTAAAGAAGTTCTTGCGCACATTGGTGCGGAACTTCCTATGCTCCAGTTTCTGGCCATTTCCCCTCATTCTGTCTCCACACACTGCTGAAAAGAGTCTGTCCTTGCCACTTTGCCCCCCAGACCTTAGATATTTATAATATATATAAAGACAAGCAGAACAATGTTTGGATTTACAATATTAGAGAGCATTGCCCATCACAGGCAATAACAAAGCTTTACATTTTTTTCTCTTCAGTAGAATCTAAAACATTGTGCTAATTATTTGTTAGCCTTACTTTCATTCTTGGACAGAACTCTCATTTTCAGTTTGTGATTCAGTAGGTATACATCTTCATGTTTTTTTTTTTCTCAATACCAGGAATTCTGATTCAAGGACATTAGCTTTAGCACTTCACTTTTGCAGAAAACTGCCCCAGAACTCTAATTATTCATTCTGTTTTGTCTGCCAGCTTGTTAGTAGACAATACACTAAATCTCAGTAGCACTAGAATTTTGTGAGGCAGAATGAAGGTTCTTTCAATTCTGGAAACTGAGAATAAGTGAATGTGAGATGAGTGAGGATTCACAGCAAAATATATTTTCATATTTCCATAACAAAGCATGTAGTAATGTAGGATAAATACCTGCTTGTTTAACTTGCTGCTGCAATCCTTTTTACAGCTTTTGAACACCTCTGAATCATATTATAAGATTCTTTTATATTGCTTCTACTATTGATTTCTTTTGTTCTTGTTGTTGTTCTTTAAGCTTAAAAGATGGAGACACAGAGCAGCCCAGGTTTGACAAAACCTCAAAAGGTAATCAGGTCTCACCTTTTGTGGGAAAAGGGAGCCTATGTGAGATTATGTAGCAGCTTGTCCAGTCACACCTGGAAAATCTCCAGTGATGAAGATTCTAGCAAGTCCCTGAGGAAGTTGTTCCGGTGACTGATTGTTCATACTGAAAAAATTAATTCTATGACAATGAAACCCTTCCTGGTGCAGCTTGTATCTATTGCTCTGGTCTTTTCCATGTGTGTCCTTGTGAAGCTAGAGCCTGTGTCTGCTTGGTAGCCACCCTTTTAAATGCTGGATTACTGTAAGAAGATCCATCTGAGCCTTTTCCTGGGTGAAAGACCTTACACCTTTAGTCTTTCCTCACAGAGCAGGTTCTCCTGCCTCCTGTGGCCCTTCTTGGGACCCTCTCGAGTTTATCCACATCTTTTTTGAACTGTGGGGACCAGAACTGCACACAGTACTCCAGCTGTGGCCTGAGAAGTGCTGTGCAGGCTGGGATGACCTCTGCTAGTCATATCCCCTGAGGATGCAGCTCAGGATCCGATCCGCCTCTGCTGCAGGAGCAGCACCTACTGACTCCTGTTCAGCTGGTTGTGCACCTAGACCCCAGGTTCCTTTCAGCAAATCTGCTCCCCAGCCACACAGATCCTGAAAGGCCACTTTGTTTTCTAATTCATTGTATTCATGACTGTTAGACATCTGCTTTTGTAAGTTAAAAATGTCTAGGAAAGCAGTGTTATAAAATTCAATAATTAGAAGATTTATAGAATGCATAATAACCAGTGTTCTTGGACACATGACTCCAGTGGAAGAAGATCAAAATCTTCATGAAAATAGTGTAAGTAGTCATCAACAATACAGTGTAAAGGTAATTACATACCATGTGTATAGTTAACGCAGTTCTGCTATAGATTAGTCCTGCTATTTAGTGCACCAGGACTAAAATCAGCAGACCAAAATCTGCTTTCTGTGTGAAATGCATAATGATGTCACTTTTCCTTCCTCATATTTAAGGTATTCCACACAAACGGCATAAGGAAAAAAACAAACAAAAAAACCCAAACTCAAATCTCTCTCCCTCCCCTAGCAGCAGCTAGTTACATGAAATTGCACTGATTTAACTTGAACATTTAAACTATAGTGTGCATTAAGTTGTGGTGATTATTTTGGAACATTAATAAGAAAAAATAAGGCAACTCCTCAAATAAGATGGAAAAAGTTCGTCTGTGTGCAAAAAGTTAATACTTTTTATTATTAAGAATAAAATAACGTAACTGCCATTCTTGCATCTTTTTTGAGTCCTTAATTATCTTAAATCACAGCAACCCAAGCTCCTCCAAAATACTCTTAAAAAGCTTATTCCTTCCTAAAAGTAATGCAGTATGCTGAAGAAAACAGTGGCTCATTTGCTTAGAGCATGAATATTTAAAAAAAAAAAAAAAATATATATATATATATATATATATCTTGCCAAGCAAGGGGTCATTTCTTTCCAAAAATATAGCCTGTAGGAACCTTGCAGATGTGAAAGCACAGTAGTATTAAATCTGCAGCTCCAGCTAGGATTCCTACCTACTTCCACAAGTAAGATGAGCATTCGGGGAGGAAGACCAGTGTAGATGAACAGGGAACTTTTTCTTAGACTCCAGAAAAAAAAAGTCTAAATCTTGTGGAAGAAGGGATGGGCAACTCGACGTGGGGAGAGTATGAAGAAGTTGTTAGGATGTGCAGGGAGAAAATTAGAAAGGCAAAAGACAATCTTGAATTCAACCTTGCCACTGTAGTAAAAGAGAACAAAACTCTTTATTTATTTATTTATTTATTTATTTAAATTTATTTTATTTATTTATTTTATTTTTAAAATAAGCAATAGCAGTAAGTGGAGAGCTATGGAGAATCTCCAGCCTTTACTGGATGTGGCGGGGAATAAGGATAAGGCTGAAGTTCTCAAAGACTTCTTTACATCTGTCTTTAAAAGTCAGACCAGTTATCCTTGGGGTACTCTACTCCCCGACCTGAAAGTCTGGGATAGGGAACAGAATAAACCCCCCACAATTCAGGTGGAGACAGAGACCTGCTACTCTACCTCACAGGTACATGGGGCCAGATGGTATCCATCTGAGGGTGCTGAGGAAGCTGGTGGAGGTGATTGCAAAGCCACTTTCCAACATCTATCAATGGTTCTGGTCAATCTTAAGAGGTCTGAGAGGATTGGAGACTTGCCAACATGACCTCTATCTACAAGAAGGTTTGTAAGGATTTGGGAAACCACAGGCCTGTCAGCCTGACCTTGGTGCCAAGTTACAGATCAGATCATCTTGAGTGAGATCATACAGCATGTGTGGGATAGCTGGGGGATGAGGTCCAGCCAGCATGGGTTCATGAAAGGCAGGTTCTGTTTGACCAACCTGATCTCCTTCTATGATTGAGTGACCTGCCTGGTAGATGAGGGAAAGGCTGTTGACGTAGTCTTCCTAGACTTCAGCAAAGACTTAGACACCATCTCCCACAGTATTCTCCTGGAGAAGCTGGCAGCCCATGCCTTGGACAGGTACACTCTTTGCTGGGTAAAGAACTGGCTGGAGGGCCAGGATCAAAGAGTGGTAGTGAATGGAGTTAAATTCAGCTGGAGGCTGGTCATGAGTGGTGCTCCCCAGGGGTCGGTATTGGGGCTTGTTCTGTTCAATATTTTTATTGAGGATCTGGATGACAGGATTGAGTGCACCCTCAATAAGTTTGCAGGTGACACCAGGCTGGGAGGAAGTGTCTGTCTGAGGATAGGAAGGCTCTACAGAAGGATCTGGATAGGCTGGTCCACTGGGCTGAGGCCAATAGGATAAAGTTCAAGAAGACCAAGTGCCAGCTTCTGCACTATGGTTGCAGAAACCCCAGGCAATGCTACAGGCTTGGGGCAGAGTGGCAGGAAGACTGTATAGAGGAAACAGACCTGCGTGTATTGGTTGACGCTCAACTGAGCATGAGCCAGCAATGTGCCCAAGCAGCCAAGAAGGCATCCTGGCTTGTATCAGAAATAGTGTTGCCAGCGGGAGCAGGGTGGTGTTCACCCCCCTGTACTCAGCTCTGCTGAGGCGTCAGCTGCGGTCCTGTGTTCAGTTTTGGGCCCCTCGCTACAAGGAAAACATTGAGGCCCTGGATTGTGTCCAGGGAAGAGCAACAAAGCTGGTGGGGGGTCTAGAGCACAAGTCTTATGAGGAGCACCTGAGGGAACTGTTTAGTCTGGAGAATGCCCACGGAAGACAGGAAAGGTGGAGCTCTCTACAACTATGTGAAAGGAGGGTGTGGTGAGATGGAGGTTGGCCTTTTCTCCCACCTACCTAGCAACAGGTTTAGAAGACTCAGGTTGCCTCAGGAGAGGTTAAGGTTGGATATTAGAAAAAACTACTTCACTAGAAGAGTGGTCATGGACCAGAATGAGCTGCTCAGGGTGGTGGTTGAAATCATTGCTCCTCAAGGGGTTCAAGAAATATGTAGGTGTGGTACTACGGGACATTGTCTAGTAGGCAACATTGGTGGTAGGTGGATAGTTGGATCTTAGAGGTCTTTTGCAACCTTAATGATACTGAGATTCTAAATCTGTTGTCATTACAGTCTTCAAGGCACTCACATTGAAATTGCTTGTGTAGGAATATAATGTTTCTGCATTAGAACAAGATAAGAATTTTTATTTCATGGTCTCTGCTGCCATAGTTCTTTTTGGGGCTCTCTGATAGTTTTCCTCACTTATCCTCTAGATGAACCTTCCTGAGGAATGCATGCTCAATAGATAGGTGAAGTAATTTATAATCACAGAGGTTAGGTAGATGGAGTAGGTTATAGGCACAAATACTGCACCTCCTGTCTGTCCAGCCTTCTGAAATACCTCTGAGCCTTACTAACATTTGGTACTGGACAGACAAGACCCTAGTAATAGAGAATTTAAGGAGAAGTTGTTAAATAATTAGCAATATACTTGTATAGCTAGCAACAATTTATGTCTAGTCAGCATGAATATACATGTAATATTTTGTCATACACACTGCAAGAATATCCTGCATGAGATTGATCAAACCAGAGAACAAGACATGACATGTGACATGCCCAAGGAAGCGCATGAGGAGGCATTGGGAAGGCCTGGCTCCACCCCCCTCCGTGCTCTTTGTTTAACAAAGGAAGCGTCCTCTAGACAGAATGGGAGAAGCCTTGGAGAGAATCACCATATCAACACGATAGGGAATGTACTGAGACATCTTGGAAACAGCAGGAAGGTGACTGACTGGCACAAGATAGCACATGAATCAACAAGTGTCAGAATGTAATTAACAACTGCAAATCTTTGGTATGATTGTGAACCTGGAGTACACAGCCAGTGGGAAAACAGAGGAGGGGGCAGGCATGGAAGAGACAAGGTACAAAATGTGTACTGTTGTGTCCATAGGGACGCTCCTGCTTGCAGGATGCCTGCCATTGCAATTGCGAATAAAATCTACTTTTATCAGAGATACCGTCCTGACAAAATTATTTGGATATTTCCAACACTTATAAGTAGCCTACAAATCATGCAAAATTTGAGGAGAATTTTCATTACTATAATAATGGAGAATTTAAATGTCTTTGCTTAAATAAGACTTTGTTTAAATTTTCCTTAATGAAAACAGATACTACAAAACTGAGGTTGGTTCAACAGCTGTAATACAGAACAAGTTCAGGCAATGGTCAAAATATTTATATCTTTTCACCACAATTCAATGTAGGCAGCTCGTGCAGATTAACATTTAGTCCATGAATGTGATGCTTCTGCTAAGCAGTCTTAGATCCTCCTAATTGGCAGAGGTATACAATATACAGAGGGACCAGTCTTTCATGCAACAGGATATAATAAAAAGGAGAGAACTAAGTGAATAGAAGAGGCTTGGGTATTATCCCAACTGCATGCTACAATGCTACATACAGATCTTCAGCCTGCCCTTAATAAGCTTTCTAAATTTGGTGACAAAACATGTATTTCAGGGTATCTGTACAATACTTTCCACTCTGAGTGAAGAATAAAGTAAAGATGCAACATGGATGGTCTGCCTTGGTAATTCATCTTTACTAACATAAAAGAATGAAGTCTTCATACAGCAGTGTGAAAAGCTCCTATAGCTTAAGAAAATTTGCAGCATCATGATGTTACTTACTATTTGTCACCTGTGTTTTGGATCTTTTTCTTAGTAATTAAAAAACAAAACCAACAACAACAAAAAAAATTAAACAAAGTAAGTCAAAGCAGACTAATGTTATCACCTAACAATTACCAAATGCTTCTGCATTTTCCCACCACTGAAATACTTCTTTGTGTGCTCTGGAAATAAATGCCTCTTCACAAGAGCATTGTGTGATCCCCCAAAGGGGAATTTTTCTGTGTTTGGTGGGATACGATTTAAACACTACGCTTCACCTATGTCAAATAAAGATTTAGCTTTGCAAGTAATCCTATTTCATAAGGTATTATATCAGTATACATTGCTCAGTATTGATTAGAAAACTGTAAAACTGCTTCTTCACAATCTGAAAACACATCACTACATTTTGTTCATGAGAACAGAGTTTACAGTCGTAAGTTGCACATAAAGGGTTTATTTTAAATGTTTTAAGGATAGAGTTACATCATAATTATAAAAATTACTTACAGAATTAAGTAACAGATTTAAAGTGTTTATACTTCTAAATGCAGAGAACAGGGAACTGTCTACATTGTTCAAAATAAAATAAAAATAATGAAACCAAGCTCTAAAGATGAAATCATTACCTAATTTTAAAATGTGAACACGAAGACCTTTGAACTATACACATACCAAGAACCATCCAAATTGCACTAATGATGTAAAATACAAAAAACACAGCATTTTCAAGGAACCAGAAACTGTTTTTACTGTCATTCTTTTCCCATAAGCAACTAATTAATTTTATCTGAAGACAGAGACTTCATTTTTAATTCTTTTTTAAAATTAAATTATCTACCTGTTTCAATAAAAAGGGTTTTCCCATACTTCATTCCAATTTAGTTTAGGGTTTGGCACTCAAAAGAAACACAGAGTGTTTTACTGATTAGGTGTGACTTTATTTATTTGTTAACAGAATACACGGTCCCTTTAAATGCTGTATGACACATACAACTGGAAAAATTACCTTCTGTTGGCACTATGCTTGTCTCATCGGTGCATTTAATCCTACTAACAACCATTAAAACAGCACAATAAGCAAATTCACAAAAAACTGAACACAAAATAAAAACAGAACAAAACCAAAACCTAAACATTTTTAACATGCAACTTTAGTTTGTTACATTGAACATTCTAACCCTCTAAGCATGCAAAAAATGATGGTCTGCATTTAACTTTTTTTCCTTTTAAAAAGTTTTACATGGCAGCCTGACATCACACGCGCACACACACACAATATACAACAGTACTACAGCAGGTAAATGTGAAAGGCCGATAACTTTTATACAAAGATCCGTGGCCTGTGCCATCACAGGCCCTATGTAATTTTGGAAAGTAATGTTGAACCCCTAGAACAAGGAACCAACATTTAGTTACCAGGGTAACGCAAGCACTGCATGCAGATCTGAAACATGAGCCTAAAACAAAGCCCAAAGAAGATGGGCAGGGAGTAGAATTAGTCTCAAGCCTCAAAAAGGTGGTTTAAGCTACTGAAAAAAAGGAAAGAAAGAAAAAGGAAAGAAAGAAAAAGGAAAGAAGAAAAGATGAAAAGAAATACCCATACAATAGTCTACGGGGACATCTAAAAACAGCCATAAAATTTACAGTTTATAGATTATACTCTAATTGGCAGAATATGTGGTGTATTAAAGTGGCTTGCAGACAACCCACAAATGCAAGCCTAATGCTAAAAGTGTTCTGGTAGATCTAAACCTCAGATCTTTCAAAACAAACCTTGTACTCCTCAGATGCATAGCCCCAAAATCAGTGTACTAAGTTATTCGTGTGTCTTATGTGTCACCAATACACTCACTCATTCTTGCGCCAGAAATACCAACTTGGGCTCATGGAGCCAGGCTCAGCTTTGAGATTTACATGCAGGACTCTTAAGAGTCAATAGAAAACACATATAACAGATCTGCAGGATGAAAACACTGTGTTGCAAATCTGCTCACTTTGTTCAAAACACAAGGAACATTTACTCAGGTACTTAGTGCTTAAGGACTGCACTGAGAAGCTATTCACTGTAAGACAATAGCCTGCCTTTGGTTGCCCATGATGAAATAACTGGACATAATGCAATATAATAGCAATGGACGAAGAATTAAGGTATCATATTTATATGGTGAGTATTTATTACCATTCAACAGCACAATGAGGCACAAACCTTAAGGCTAAAATATGAAATCAGGCAAAAAATGGACAGAAAGGGGCTTAAACCACCAAGTCTTCAGTACACCCAAATCTGAGATCACACAGACCTCTGATCTCTGATTAACAGCATCTCTCCTGCATCCCTCCACTAATGGCATAAGGGTGGATTTCAGAGTACATGTTCCATCAACAGCACTGTCTTCACAAAACTGCACTTCCATGAAGCAGTTCTTTGAAACTTGCAGAGCTCCACCTTAGTGTAACATGACAATTTTGTTGCTGTGCTGATTGTTGTTGCCATTCTTATGCTTTCAAAAGCTGCCACACTTACAAGAACAAAAAACAAAAACAACAACAACAACAAAAAACAAAAACAAAAACTCCCCAAACGCCCCACCAACAGCCCTAATCTTCATTTGCAACTATCCTGCAAGATTAAAACTGTGGAAAGGATTTTGCTGTTGTGGGCTGCTAGGTACTTCCACAATCTAATGCAGATGGCTGAACCACTGAGACTGCCTGTAGCTTCCATGAGACAGCACTCCACTGGCATGCAGAACTGTAGTGTTCACAGAATGAAATTCAAGTAACAGCATATCTCAAAGTAAGTACAATCTACACCACAAAAGGCAACAACAGATTTAAGCTGTAGATTTGTCCGGACACTCCTTATGTGGAAAAGCCAGAAAAAGATTTACTTGGGAAGGTGCCTTTTTGAATCAAAATGATTAGAAACAAACAAAAAATTCAAAGAAGAAAACAAAACAAAACGATCAAGCAAACAACAACAGATTGCAACAGACTGAGCAGAAGGCAACAAATGCCTCTCCTTCTCTACAGTTATGTCTTCAATAAAAAATCACTCCTTTACCCTCCACCCCCCTTGAGACTCTATTTACCATGTGAAATACAACTATTGTTAGGCATCTAATCCACACGTTCAGGTTGCTAGATTTTGGTATTAGATGAGAGACTACTGATTGCCAATGTGTAGTCTAAAGTCTTCCAAAGTAGCATATATATACTGTTAAACTCGTGGCACCAACCACTTGTGTTTTGCTAAGAGAGTGTAATGAACAAATAAAGTACAACATTTAGGACTGAAGGCAGCCTTGTTGCGTGTATTTTACTGGTTCCTACAACTTGTAAATACAGGCTATTAACCTTGCATTTTCTAGTTAACTGGTTATACATATTAAATATATTTCTATAGTTTAAAGACTTTTCACTGAAAGGTGCGCAAGTCAAACACTTGATATTCTACAGCCATGTGACTACTAAAAATGCACAGGTATTTCCATGTACTGCAAATTCTTAAGAAGCTATATTTAAAATAAAGTGTAGAAACACAGCAGACTGGTGTTACTTGGGTTAGGCACTCCTTAATGCTGCACAAATCATTCAAACCTTTTAGAAACATCAGTTCTGTCCCAACCCTGAAAACAAGGGCTGCCAGTAGCCAAGAAATTAAATTTAATGTTACAAAAGAAGGCATATCAAAATATCAAACTACACTTGCATGAGATGAGTGCAAAGTTGAAGAAAGTTAAAATCAATGAAAAAATTTAGATTAAGGATTACAACACTAGATCAACTTTATACAGCCTGAATTTGCAGCTGTTTTTTGCTCTTAACTCCCTCCTGCCCAGATATACTGACTTCCTCCAAGAAAAAGAGTTCTCTTACACAAAATGTGTCATGTTCACATAATTTTTTTCCTATTATTCAGAACAAAACAGTTTTGCTGGCAGAGATTGTGGGTTCGCAGGGACATTTAAGCTTTCATTAAACTGGAAAGCAGTCAAGTCTTTGTGTCTACAAATTTTACATTTAATAGTTCCACAAATTTGGCAGAGTTCACAATGATGTCTAGGATGTCTTCACCAAATCGTAGACATAAATATGGAAATCATCATCAAACTTGATGAAATAGACAGATGGTTTGGCTTCAACTTGATGAATGACCATGCCAGTCCGTTTTGAGCCATCTTCTTTGGCATATTCCACTTGTTTGCCTACCAGGCTGTCCACAACTTCACCTGGTTCCCGTTCTGCAGGGGGTGAATCATCTGTAACACAAAACCAGTGTACTTTGGTAGGCATAGATGGAATTTCAGTATGGAAAACAACATCAGACTCATCAGACTCATCTGCAAAACCAGTAAAAAACTATCAAAACTTCTTAATACATAGTATGCTGTTAGTTTTGTTCAAACACTTAATAACGAGTGTACTTCTGAAATGTACAGTTGCGTATTTTTTTAGCCTGCCAATAATACAACAATTCAACTTTACAGAGTCAAAAACAGCACTTTTGATTGTTTAATCAAGAAGGTTTACATACATGTTATCAAAAATGTTTGTGGATTACTGTATTTAAGCTACCAGCAGGAACAAGACTGGATCTCATCAGCAGCCCCTTCTACCTCCTACACAAACATTATGTGATGTTTGAATATATGCAACAAGCACACCTCTAAGATGTCTATTAAGAATAACCTCTTTGTTAGAAAGAGCTTTTGATATGACATTGGAATAGATATAATTACTAAAGTCTAACCATATTATTTGCATGGCTAGCAGAATCTACTCAGAAGTTCCCTTATATTTTTGGACAATGTCTATGCCAAATGTGGATGCAAAAAGACAAGTAAATTACAGAACAAATACGATAAGCAGCAATAGCAGTGTACTGGAGAACTAGAAGTTAACCTCGCCTAAAAAAACAAATTCTTTCTCTGCTTCTTTTATGAAGGTTCTCTGTAAATGTACAGTTCCTCCATAAATGCATCATCACAAATAGTTATCATTCTCTCTCAAAATCAGTTTTATGTGAAGTATTTGTTGACAAAACGTATGCTTAACACATTTTAATTTAGAAAGAACTGTGCAGTATTTACACAGTTTCAGTATCAAAACCAGAAATGTATTTTCCCCTTACAAAAAAAAGCTTAAAAGAAGTTAGTGACATTTTCGTGTCCTCACATACACAAAGACAAGTAACAACCTAAGCTTGAGAAAATAAAAACAAACTTCCCTGTAAGTTTTAGTTTTAACACTACGGCAAATTCTACTCTACCCAATACTCTTGAACAATATTTATTCTGTGAAAATTCTTGACGTTACTATGAAAAGCTACAAAAACTTTCACTTCAAGATGCAAGGAAAAAAACACTCCACTAATCTACCATTCTTTTTCTTCATTTTGCAACATGTGAAAGAATATGAATTTTCAATAGTTTAAGTGCTTCTTTTCCCCAATAAACTCATAGGTTTTCCACTCTGAAGATACCTACCACAGCTAAATTAATTTGACTACACTAGTTAACCCCCAAATATTATTCTTTTAAGAACTGCTTAAGAAATACAAATCAAAAGCAATCTCTGTGAGCTATGATACCTCTTTCCATATAAGAACAATAGTGGAAAGCTTCTAGTTTGTCAAGTTTCTAATAAAAACTCCAGATAGAACCTCTTCCATAGTAGCAAGTACATATTTTCAGCAAAGTTAAGAATAATTACGGAAAACAGCTTTCCTCTACTTACTGCATACTCCTCTGCTGATTAAAAATGAAATTTCTCGACAGTTACTTCTTCTTATTTTAACATCACCTGCAAACTTAGTGTGCTTTTGAGTACTGTGTCCAGATCACTTATAAAAACACTGAATAGAACTGAAGCCTTGGGAACCCCAACAGTCAGATGTAACCCCATTTACTACAACTCTTTGACCCCAACACATCACCCAACTTGCTTTACCTTAGTCCTTAAGCAGAGGATCTCAACTATGTAGCTGCCAAATGCAAGCTCCATGCAACCCAAATCCTCCAGAATCAAATCTAGAATTGTATCCAGTCAGCTCTAGCCCAATCTACAAATATGTCCAGAACTGTATCTAGAGTGAGCGAGCAGTTTTTAAGCAGACAAACAAACAACCCCCACAACTTCTCAGATAAACAGAACTGCATTCATACAAGATCATGTCCATGAAAACAAACTCTCATGTCCATAAATAAACCACAGGCAAATATTTATATAAAAAGGTGACTCTTTCCAGAAGAAAAAAAATGTAACGGGACTACTTACTTGAATCAGGCATAATGCGAAGGTCACCCTCTTTATAATCATCTAAGAGTTGGTACATGTACAAGACAGGATCTTTCTCATAGGTAATATAAAACCATGTGTTCATAATAGGAGCTCGAGCCAAGACCATCCCCCTCCATTCATCTTTTGAGCCATCTTCTGTCTCAAACATATGTTCCACAGCTTTGCCAATCATTGTGTCTGCCAGGTGGGCATCACTAATTCGAGATGAAGCTGCAATGACAGCATTCCATAGGTTGATTAAAAAGCACAGATATATGCCACTGTGAAAACCAGTTCTATTCTCATGATTCACAAACAAATTTTATTTGAAGTTAGTCAATTCATATACAAAGCAAATACTGTCCATTCCAGACAGTTTACTTAGTGAAGAAATGCAGAATTTTAGTAGCGTTGTTAAAACAACAAATCATTGTATTGCTCAAGATCAAATAATCATAATGGACAGTAATTGAATACCAATGTAGGCCACAGCAATGAAAACTCTTTGTATTTTAGCTAGATATTGGGCAGTGAGTAGGTCAGGCAAGCGAGAAAAGGAAGTGACGCCAAACACAGAGCAGTTTGAAGAAGGTGAGGTCTTTGAAAATGTTTCCTGCTGTTATTAGAAATACTTAGGGAATGTACAGAAGGAAAAATATCACTACCAGACACACTGCACACAACAGATCCAAGATCAAGTAGAGTTTAAATTTTAATGGAAAAATCAAAGTTAACTTTTTATAATCTTGTTAAGGTAAGACTCTAAACAAAACCCACAGAATGTACCATATGCTACTTAAAGACCAAACAAACAAACAAACAAAAAAAATCTACTGGATTCTCTGGTATTGTCAGATCTTTGTGAAATCAGAAAATTTAAAAACAACATTTAAGATTACCTGCCACGTGACAAAAATTAATTAATAAAATCTAAGTGCTCAGATGTCATCTTGGGGACATCAGGAATCACTGAGAGAGAACATTCAAAAATAAGTGTCAGGTTACATGTGTGTATTTAGGAAAAAAAACCAAACACTTACCAACTCTGTCTGGAAGGACTTCAAGTGCAGAAACTCTTTCATCTTTGTGCAGCTCTAGTCCATATACACAATCAAATCCATCATACTTTATAAGATAAAGAGAGGGATTTACAGGAACTTGGTCAAGAACTGTGCCCTTCCACTGTGTTACAGGTCCACTCCCTTCTTTCCATCCGTGCTGTATTCTGCAGCCTACAATGTTTCTTCGTGGCTGAGAAATAGGTTTGCTTGGTCCCACATTGTTTCTGTGCTTTCTGTACACAGATACAAACATAATATTAAACAAGCACATGTTCAAAATTCTACTCTGGATAAGAAGTATACTTTGTCTACAGCTTAGCATGTCTTAGTGAAATAAAACTATAAAGCTCATTACACTATGCTGGGGAAAAAAAAAAAGAAAAACAACCAACAAAAACATACCGAAAAGTAGTGGATTACTCCCAACAACATTTTAATGAGTTTCATAATTGTATACCTAAAACTAGTTTGCTTAAGAACAACGTTGCTACACTATCAATTGTAAAACTCACCTGATCCTATCTCAAAGCACAGTTACCTCATATAACTTTACTATCTCGTTTCTTTCTTGTGAATAGTAAATATAAATCCCGGATGAAGAAATGGGTGGAAATGTTACTGGGAGGTGACTAAAATTCTTCTAAGGCATTTTTTTCTCCTATAACCTGTGTTTTCAGCTGGAGGATATTTAGCTTCCTTCTTCATTTATTTTGGAGTTGATGTATTTTTAAAGGTATGTCAGCAATAACATTCCTCTAGCATTCCTTTTTATTGCAACACAGTTAAAATGATATGTAATGGTAATGGCAATAGAAGGCACACTTCTTAGTGCACTAAACTGATTAAATACATTTTTCTGCCTTTCTTGTTTTCATGGAAGTTGCTGAAAATTCCTTCTGGTGAATATCAGTTGTTCTGATCAGCAATCATGTAAGCTGTTTGACAGTTTCAAAGCACTCAACGCTTCATGCAAGTTTTATTCTATGCAGTTATTAAAATCACCAACTGACCATTTGAATACAAATGGAAGAAACATATGAACATTATGACAGTATACTGGGGATAGGAAATTAGTACTATGTCTATTTTAGCATGTTACAATACACGTTTTAATTCTTAAAATAATTATTTAGGGGGGTGACACATCAAAATACTGGCGAATCTCAACTAATACTAAAATAATCGTTTTGACTAGTTACTGCCTGTTACAAACTTCATTTATATAGCAGTCAAATATGCAATAACATTCTTAAAAGCAACACCTAAAGAATGAAAATAGGTTGCAAACAAAACAAAAATTCTTCCTTAAAGACAGCAGTAACTGAAGAGAAATGCCTCAAAGAATGATGAGAGCTCACAGAGCAGTGTATGTATGATAGAGATACAAAGAAGACAAATAACAGTGAAACCTCAGTCCTACAGAATAAGGCACTCACTATATGAAACTAGAATGCATAATGCTGAAGATGTAATCAAAATTCTATCAAAAATGAAAGTATGATTATTTCATCAGCTTGTCCCACCTCCAGAAAAAGATTGAAATCTACTATTGAAGCAGGAACTTCAATAGTAGAATTTACCAAAATTCCCCTTTTGTGATTTGACTTTTTCAGCAAGAGAAGCCTACAGTGTTTGTAGTCCTAACTTCTGAGAGCATAAATTATAAACTATCAGCTACAAGGCTCTTTCTCACAGTTGGTTTTAATTTTATGCTGAAACTAGAATGCATTTTCAAACTCTTGCTCATGTGGTTTTTATTTTTTTTAATTATAATATCCCAGTAATACTTTATTATGACTAAGTGAGATGAGACAATAGAAATTAGTTTTACATTTACTTATGTCATGGTTTCATGATTTTTGGTTATTGGTATTCCACATCATAAGATCATGTAGTGCACTACAGTTAAAGAGTTAATGCTCCAGTTCCGGGCACCTGTCTGGAAGAGCAGAAGAACTACATTCCCCAGAAGACTGTCCACTGTTCTGTTATTCCTGCTCCAGGGAAACACATATAAGGCCTTGGTAGGTCACCTGACATCCCTCTTTTCTATTGTCAGGCTCTCTCGCTGCTGCTCGTCCTGACCGCATGCCATTAGTGTAAGCCTTCAGCTTTTTTGGACAGTCTCTCTCATTATATTTGATTTATTACCTTTAATTCTAATTATATTGTATTATACTGTGCTATCTTGCATTCCGATACCATATTTAGTAAATTAGTTTGTTTCTCCTCAGATCATTGCCACTGTTTTTAATTATTCGAGGTCTACTGTTTCCCTTTTCCGGAGGCGTGGATCTGCAGATCCCTCCACCTTGCTAGTCACGGAACTGGGCCGAACCAGCCCTTAAACCACTGACAACTTAGTGCTAATGAATCTTAGTTCCATTTAAAGCAGAATAAAACAAACTAAAGTTAAAAAAAAATGGAAATAGTTACAATAACATCAGTTTTTTATGTTTGTATATACTGCTAGTTATCTGATTGTTGAAAAGATTGAAGATACTGTTCAATATCAATTTTTGCTTTCCACCTGTAAATCATAATCTCCCTGAAATGTTTAAAGTGAAACAAGTGAAAAGCTTCACAGTCATTCTAAATAATATGATGGAAAAATACTGCATAAGTGAGTTCAAACTAGTAAGTGTCTTTTAAAATGTCTTGGAGAGAGCAAAAAACATTACAAATGTAGTTACAAGTCAAACACCAGCCAGGTATACTTACAGATCAAGTTGTTTTTGAAGGCTGTTCTACTACTGAACAGCCATTCACTCTCATTTCTGGTATTTTTTAATGTAAAAAATGAGATCTTTAAATTAGTAAATTTCCAAGGAAAATTTATATTTTCTTACATATGAACATGTTGTAAGAAAGAATGTATAGCTTTTTATTTAACAGCTACCAATTTATTTCCATCCAAGGCAAAAAGTAATGAACCCAAGTAATACCTTAACAGTATGCTGTTTCTGTAATACACCAAGTAATAAAAATATACACAACCTTCTGAGATGCTATATCCAGAAGATCCAAAATGTTTACCTCTACTAGAATTCTCTCCAAAAATTTCACTCAGATTCTCAGATTGAGATAACAGTTTTTCTAGATAAATACAACACATGGAGTCAGACAAACCAAAAAACAGCAAGTCCTAGAAACAGCTCTCAACACATCAGATATATCCTCAGCGTGTTTCAGATCCTCTTCCATATCTTGAAGGCATTAAGCTGGTAAAGAAAACCTAGTTATGTGAAAAGGTTTCATTATCGAAACCAGGTTTGTGAGAGACTACACAGGCAGAAAGAAATCTTCCTACTTCTTCAATTTATGTTTAGAGAGTCCTCATACAAACTTTCATTTTGCATGTGCTATCAGGAAAAACAGTGTACTGCAGAACTACTTACGATTGGCAGCTGAGAACCATTACTTCAGGACTGCGCTTACAAGATAAATCAGTATTTATAAAAGGAGCATGGCAATTTCCAACAGTCTATCTAGTTGTCCATTTAATTAAGTTTTTAAAAAATTTAAATTTTTTCCAGCTCTCAGAGAAACATCATGAGTTAGAACTAAGGAAAGAAACAGCAAAGGATGAAAGAAAGCCATACCCCTAAGATTTGGGGGGGTAAGGGGGGGGGGGAGCACAGCTGCAAAAGAACTGGCAAGAAAACTGCAATTGTGTCGGTGCAGCATAACAGCAATGGTCCGAACGATTTCAAGCTTTCATAGTATGAAGAAGAAAAGCTATTAAAAATAGGACCCAAACTTATTACAATCTTATTACCGACTACCACCAGTAGCAGAATGGCAATGAGACAATTATTAACTACTTTTCACAATATTCATACTATGAGGCATGTTAGACAAAGTGCTTCCTATGCTCCCTCAAAACTCACTATTCAATTTCAAAATCTTATGGTGCTGCAGGAGCCAAGATTACAAGTTAGTTTAAAGAGGGATCAGAAATTCAAAAGGCTACGTTCACTGATAGTTAAAGTGTAGGTACAACCTGCACCTTGAGATCCTCAAGTTGCAAACTACAAGAAATGTGGGGAGAAGAAAGGATTGATACGTACATCTTTTCTTGTACTCTTTTCTTAAGTACCAAGAGTGGAAAAAGAATGAGATCTGAGAGACTACTGACCGATCTGATGCTAACGAGGTCAGATTCTTATTCACAGCGATCCTCACTACCCACTGACATCATCAGGAAGATCTGTCCTTATGCAACTGAACTATAACCATGGCTGAATCCTTTCCAGAAGGCTCAACAGTTGACTGCCACTTAATGATGAGTTCAGAAGAGTAATCCACACTGCTCATATGATCACTACCTTAAATCATGCTCTCTTACATACTCTTGGCTCTTCCCTCTGCCACAAAAATTCTGTAGCATGTATGAAGTCTCTCCTATGGCCTTAACATACCAATAGGCTTGTTCCTCTTGTTTTATACTAAATGAGGAATACAGAAGTCATGATAACTAAATCAACAACAAACTTACTGTCTACTATAACAGCTCAGAGTATTATAAGCACATATTTTTACAGAATCATCCATACCTCACTTTCTTACTGTAAACTACACGTGTAAACAATTCTCTGCTATTCTCTCTTATTCTCAGTAAGTTAGTGAACAGCGTATCTTCGTTTGGCACATAAAACCTTCACTAAAAGATCCAGAAACAATTGAACTGGGCTAAGTTAACATAAAACTAAGCTGGATAATTAAATTCCTCAAAATCGTATCACATAGCCTTTATGCTAGCAAATGCACAACCTATTTAGGTATTTAAAAACTGTATATCAGCACAACAGTAAAGACAAATCTAGCCACCCTCAAGTACAAAAGGCAACCCACCTCTGATAGTCTTCCCATCATACACTCCTTTCTCTGAGCGGTTGAAAAAGAACAAGAGAAGTTAAGTTTTAACCAACTCTACCTGCCTCTAGACAAATAAACTTATGTCTTTGCCTTCTATGAAGATAGATAAGAATGGATAATGATGAGTTGGTGGAAGGGATTAGGGTAGTTTTACATCAACTGTTGTCTCTGGGAAACAGTTATTACTCATTCAAATATGTTTAGTCACTGAAAACGCACTTGCTGGCAAACTGCTTTGGATTGATGCATGTCATACACCACCATAATAGGACTTTAGACTTAAAATGGAACTAGTAACTTTTTAATAAGCACGCTAAAGCAGCCTAGATTTCTCCCATCAGAGATGCAGTCAGATACATCTCACCATTTGACACTAAGATCAATAGTGCCCAGAGTATTAACTATTTTCTCACAGCTACTCAGCAATGTTCAGCTGTTAATTAAAGATCTTGTACAGGAAATAATGCATGTCATGAGAATGCATAAGAAGACATCCTTCACACACAGATAGCAGCCTTCTAACAGACATAGTTCAGATGTTCTTTATTTCAGAAAAGTGAAAAATCCTTTTCAAAACTACAGTTCTAGTGAATGGAAGATAAAATATTTCTAAGGTTATTTCCATACTGGTCTACCAGTAAGTATGCGTTACAATTTTTGTCAGCTTGTTACCAACGGATGAACATTTTGCCAGATTAACAGAGGTCCCTGAGTACACGTGACCAGTTTCTGTCTTGCAACTGCTTCTCTCTGAATTCCAGAGAAATTGTAAATTGTAGTCACAAGATAATTTCAGAATAATATTCAAAAATGATGCTTAAAACTCCCTTAGTGGCTTACTCTTTCCTACCACCCTCCAGAAAGAACTGAAGTCTGACTCTACACAAAAAGACTGAATGCTATTCCCCTAAGTTTTACAGAAGCTAAGTGATTGGAACAATGCAGATATATTTCTAAAACAGTCCTTCCAGTTACAGACAGCTATATTTTTGTAAAAATATTAACAACTTACTTGTGGGAAGTTCTTTTCTTCATCATGCTGGCAGAGACTCCTGCATGACCTACAATATAAATGATGATGGAATTACTGAAAAATAAAGCCTGTGCACAATGTCACAAAAATCTATATAAAAAACCCTTATATGTAAAAATTTCCTTACAAACACTAAAATGTACACAATCCAAAAATGTCATGTTGTGAATGATCAATGAACTCCTGCAATGGGAGAAAGCTTTACAGAAATAAGAAAGGATTATATCCTCGTGAAACTTGAAAAGTGATGCGGCTACAATAGCTAAAAAGAAAGCTGAACTTCATGTAACAGGGACCTGGTCTATGTTCTAGAAAAATGGCCACAACAGCTGAGATGACCAGCTAGCTTACAACAGTTAAGTGAATCAACTGACTGTGTAACTGTCTGTCCTTACGCTAACCAACAAAACGCAAATACATGTCTTGCTGAATTAATCAGACCAACATGGAGGGAGTATACATGTGTTTCAGCCAATAGAACATAAGAAAACTAAGCAATAAACAAAAAGAGGCATGAAGAGAGCAGGTCTCTTGCGCTGGCTTCAACTCACATACTCCTGAGCAAACAAGAATGTCTAGTATTATGATGAGGAGCATGTTATAGACACAATTAAATAGAATCATATTTGCATTGTGATTCAGCTGCACATTACAATTACTATATTAATTCTGCCAAGCATAACTTATACTTGAGATTTAATTGCTGTAATATTCTGCTAAATCAAACAGTAATGAAATGTCTAAAGACTTCAAATAAGGTGTTTAAAGAGTTAAAGCCTCCTTCTGTGAAGTATGCAAAAGAACCTGCTAAGAGAGTGCTGTATTCTTGCCAGTAGTAGGCTTAATGCACAAGAAACTCCATGACATCACAGGGCAGATGTTAAGCAGTACTGAGAATTCTGATAAAGTACTACAGTCATGAGTAAGAGTCTAAAGAAAGGTACTTCACACAGTAATTTAGGAAAAGTAGTGAAAACACTGGCTGCATATGGGCCCCCCCTTAAAGGTGAGTAACAATCACCCTGTGCACCCAAGTGCAAACAAAGCCTGGAAGAAGCTAGCAGATAAATCTGAAGGATGGACAGAAATCTTTGGTGTGATTTTTCATGGATAGAAGGGCACTGCACTTATTCCAGTGATATTTTGTTTGAATTTGAAAACTTAAAACCTTATAATAAGAGAAAGAGAAGGAGAAAAGAAGGCTGGTGATGGTTGTTAGAATGCTGGTGAACAGTAGTTAACTTAGGAGATAACTTTTTTTTTAGCATTTGATTCTTGCATGAAAGATAACATGATGTACAAAACATGATGAACACATCTAGAAAAAAAAATAACAAAATAAGTTTTCTGAATCAGAACTACATCATCAGAACATAGTGAATACCCAGTGTACTATGGATTCTTTTCTACAGTCTACTCAAATAGACCCTATTAAAGTCACAGCTGTTATATATATATATATTTAGGCTAATGAATGTTCTGGAGATGTCTGGCTTGATTCTGATTCTCCCAGTCCTCTTTGTGATTATTCAAAAAAGAAAATAACTTTAAAGTGGTTACTCCTATCATATGAATTGAGAAAGCACCAGGTGCATACTTTGGATAATTATGCACTCCCTGGAATAAACTGATCTCAAAACTAAACCAGGAAATATATCCCTAAAATGGGTTACAAAAACAAGCCTTTCAGGGTAAATACTACAGTAAAGATCTTATTTGCAATATAGACTTTTAGATCATACAATTAGAACTCTACTTTAAGCACATTTGTATGAACTTTTTAATGAGAAAATAATAATAATTTCAAAAGATAACCAAAAGTTTGATTAGAAACGCTAAAGAATTTGGGAACTGACTGCAACTGAAGTTGCTTCTGTATATGAGGTGGCTATGCTTAATTCATACTTAATTCAACAAAATTTATTTTATTAACAGTATTGGGGTGTTTTACTAAAACTATAGATCTAAAAAAAAAAAAAAATTAAGAAAAGTTTTCTCATGAAGGATCTACATCACCAGAACATTAACACGTTTCATGTTTTAAGTTACTGACCAATGATGGTTTTGGCTAAAACAGCTCAGCAGAATCACAGAACACCCTAAGCTGGAAGGAGACTATAAGAATCATCAAGTCCAAACCCTGGCTTGACACAGGACCATCCAAAAATCAGACCATATGTCTGAGAGTGTTGTCCAGATGCTTCCAGAACTCTGGTGAGCTTAGTGATCAGGTTGCTCAGAGGCTGTTCCAGCCTGGCCTTTAAACTCTCCAGGAATGGGCCATCCACATCTCTGGGCAACCCACTCCAGTGTATTTGAAGATCCTAACAGAACAAACCCACTGCACTACTGATTATAAGCCTACTGCCCTGAAGTCACTTCCATACTTTCCACTAACATTTCAGAAGGATGCAAACTCATTTGAAGACATCTTAGGTTAAATTACTGAATTATGTAGCAATTCTCTCAGTTAGCAGATCTCTAATTGTAGCAACAGTTCACTGATTCATGATCATTTCTCTTTCTTAAGGGGGATGGAACAAGAGTCCGTATTCTAATTTTAACCTTACATAACAAAGCCAAAAGCAAAATAATCTGACAAATCAGCCTGCCTAAGTCTTCCTTTGTTCAGGACAACTGCTACAGAAATAGTTTTTGCATTATGACTAGAAAGTTCAAGAGCATCCACAGAAAATTCAGAGTTGTAGCTATACTTCAAAGTGAATGGAAAGAGTCTTCAAGATGTAACTCATGCCACTTCATTTATTTATCAGTCTGGACAGCATCTGTGTTACTGCTAAACAAGATATAGTGCAGAAATATCTCAATAATCCTTGCAATTATCAGTGAGGATTTTGAAATCAAGACATGTGGGTGGGAGGGTCCCAAGATGTGTAGAAGATAACTTATTTTAACAACTGCAGTACTGCTAACAGTTAAAACTCACAAAACAGATTTCCTTGCCTGATTGTCTTTCAGCTAGAGGAAGACAAGGATACACCAAGGTAAAACAGCACTAAGACAAAAACTCTATAATAGGAAGTGGATAGATTGTAAAGAGCTGTGTGTGAGTAACAGCCATGACAAGGTCAAGAGCTTATGGATTAAAATCAGGAATTGGTCCAGTAAAGGACATCTGGTGGTTGGGGTCTGCTACAGGCCACCTGATTAGGAGGAGCATGTTGACAAGGCCTTCTTGCTTCAACTGCAAGAAGTGTCATGCTCACAGGCTCTTGCCCTGATGGGGGATTTCAACTACCTGGATATCAGCTGGGACAGCAGCACAGCAGGTGGCAGACAGTCCAGGAGATTCTTGGGAGTCCGCTGAGGATAACTTCCTGGTCCATATATTAGACAGACCAGCCTGAGGTGAAGCCTTACTGGACCTGGTGCTCACCAATGCAGAGGAGAGCATTAGCGAGGTTAAGACTGGAGGCAGCCTGGGCTGTAGTGGCCATGCCCTGGTGGAGTTTGTGATCTTGAGGAATACAGGCCTGACAAAAAGCAGAGCAAGGACCCTGAGCTTCAGGAGAGCAAAGTTCTAGCTGCTCAAGGAACTGCTGAGTGGGATGCCCTGGGAAAATATCCTTAAGGGCATAGGAACAGAATGGAGCTGGCAGCTCTTTAAGGACACCCTTCTGCAAGCACAAGAGCTCTCCATCTCCCAGCAGCAGAAGCTGAGCATAGGAGGTGGGTGACCGACATGGCTAAGCAAGGACCTGCAGCTTAAACTGAGGGAAAAGAGAGAAATGTACAGGAAGTGGAAGCAGGGTTGTGTAGCCTGGGAAGAATACACGGATTGTCCACATGTGTGGAGATAGGATCAGGAAAGCCAAGGCACAGATGGAGTTGAACTTGGCAAGGGATGTGAAAAAATAACAAGAAGAGGTTCTGCAGGTACACAGGCAGGAGTAGACAGGCCAAGGAGAGTATACCCCCTCTGGTAAATGAGAACAGAGAACTGGCTTGCTCAGACCTGGGAAAAGCTGAGGTCCTCAATAAGTGCTTTGCCTCAGTCTTCGCTGGTGGTGATCATGGAGCAGATACTCCTAGAAGCCATGTTAAGGCACATACGAGACAAAGAAATGATTTGAGACAGCCAGCATGGCTTCAGTAAGGACAGATCTTGCCTGACCAATCTGGTGGCCTGCTATGATGGAGTGACAACGTTGGTGGATAGGGGAAAGGCGACGGATGCCATCTAACTGGACTTCTGCAATGCCTTTGACATGGTCCCTCACCACATTCTTCTCCCTAAATTGGAGAGGTATGGATTGGAAAGATGGACTGTTTGATGGATTAAGAACTTGTTGGTTGGTAACAGCCAAAGGGTTGTGATCAGTCATTCTGTGTCTGGTTGGAAGCCGGTCACAAGTGGTGTCCCCCGAGGACTGGTCTTGGGACCAGTGCTCTTCAACATTTTCATCAGTGACATAAGGCGATGGAATTGAGTGCACCGTCAGCAAGTTCGCAGATGATACCAAGCTGAGTGGTGCAGTCAATACATTGGAGGGAAGGGAAGCCATCCAGAAGGACCTCTACAGGCTGGAGAAGTGCGCCCATGAAAACCTAATGAGGTTCAACAAGGCCAAGTGAAAGGCGCTGCACTTGGGCCATGCAATCCCATTTATTTATACAGAAGAACTTCTTGAGAGTAGCTCTGTGGAGAAGGACTTGGGGGTCCTGGTGGACAAGAAACTGGACATGAGCTGGCAAAGAGCACTTGCAGCCCAGAAGGCCAACTGTGTTCTGGGCTGCATTAAAAAAGGGGTGGCCAGCAGGGAAAGAGGGAGGTGACTGTCCCCCTCTACTCAGCTCTTGTGAGGCCTCATCTGGAATACTGTGTCTAGGCCTGGGGCTCCCAGCCCAAGAAAAACACAGAGCTCTTGGAACGGGTCCAGAGGAGGGCCACTAAGATGATCAGAGGGCTGAAGTACCTCTCATAGGTTGAGGGAACTGGGCTTGTTTAGCTTGGAGAAGAGAAGGCTCCTGGGAGACCTCATTGTGGCTTTCCTGTACTTCAGGGGAGCATATGAACAGGATGGGGAATGGCTGTTTACAAGGGTGGATAATGATTAAGGGAGAATGGTTTTAAACTGAGATGGGGGAGGTTTAGGTTAGATATTAAGAGGAAGTTTTCCACTCAGAGTGTGGTGACACACTGGAACAGGTTGCCCAGAGAGGTTGTGGATGTCCCATCCTTGAAGGCATTCAAGGCCAGGCTGGATGTGGCTTTGGGCAGCCTGGTCTAGTGGTTGGTGACCCTGCCCATGACAGCAGGGTTGAAACTAGACAATCATTATGGTCATTTTCAACCCAGGCCAGTCTATGATTCTATGAAAAGTTTTCCGACTGCTGTTTTTCCCATTAATAAAGGTTTCAGAAACTAATTACTTTTTAAAAATAATAGCTAAAATAATTAGATGTTATTTAATGAAGTAAATGAAGTTTTTAACCTTTGAAAATAAGTCACTCAGCTGAAGACTATATACTACACTAGACCATATAACCCTCAACATGGCTTTAGCAAGATATACACATTCCTATCTGTGTAACAGCATTGTGTGGAAGAACATTTCTTTATCTGGTACTCGTACAAAAGGTCAGAGATGGTGTAAGAAGCCAGTATGTTCCACAAACAAGCACCACTAGTAAAAATAGGAAAATATACACTGAACAACCTCTGTCACACACAGGACTGGTGATGCACCAGCAAGTACCTGTATGCTGTGGTTTTTTGATTTTTGTTGTCGGTATTCCACATCATAACACTATGTAAAACAGTGGGAGTTAAAGAGTTTATGTTCTGGTTCTGTGGACCGCCTTTTCTGGGCATTTTGGGTGCTTGGAGGGGAGGGGAGGAGCAGCATTCCTGGAGGACCTTGTGTACAGGGGAAGAAAGGTGGAGCTCCTAGCAGGACCTGAGCTGCTCTCCCGTTCGTTCGCTTGACTCACTGTGGAGAAAAGCAAGTGCTTCCCCTGCAGTCTACTTGTTATTTGGACACTCTTTTCTCTCTCATTTTGTTTGATTTTGTTGGATTTAGTAAATTACCTTTCCTCCTCATATTGTTGCCGTTGTTTTTTTTGCTTAGATCCATCTGCTATCTCCCTACCCTTCCCCCCATCCCCCTTTCCTGGAGCGCACAGCCCGCAAATGCCTTGCCTTATTAGTCACGGGGCTGGGCTGGGCCAGGCCGCAAAAAGCTAGTACTTTTCCCCCCTCTCTTTTATCACTTTCCAGGCTTGTGCTCCTGTCATGGACACAGATCTAGGGATAACTCCTTGACACCGTATTGCCCATCTCTTACTCAAAGAATACCATTTGACCCATGTCAAAGTAAAACATTTGTTTCAAGCAACTAAAATGAGACAGTCTTTGAAGGGCTACAAACATTATTCCTTTGAAGTGGTAAAATCCATTGTAACAAATTACATTTAGAAATACTGTTCCACTTTTCCCTAAAGGAATTCAAAAAATGAATTTGAACCACTAAAATCCTTCTAATGTTTTAGGACATACATCCTACTTAGAACTGCAAAGAGCCTGGCAAGTTTCTTTATACAGCTGTTCATTTGTAAATGAATGCAATTTTAACTAATTTCACCTACACTGTCATATTGATACTGATATAGGTTGGTTTGGTTAGCAGTAGGGATTAGTACATTAATTTAAGAACCGATCTGTTAGTTTAGCAAAAGGAATCCATAAGTGATAGTTCTAAAACTTTCCATTTCAGCTTTCGTGGTGAATAGTCTTGTTTTCCTCAATAACTCTGCAGTAAGAACATAACAGAATAATTTCATCTTCTGCCTCGATTTTGCCTTGCACGAAGTACTGGAGTCACAATAGATATTTATATACTATACATAAATATATATTACATACATATATAATAGATATTATATACTTGATATCTTTCGTCTCAAGATGTGCAAGGACATTTTCCTCAGGTTCCACATATACTGCTTTTAAAAAGTGGCTCATCATGGCAATGGAAATCTTCCAAACTGGGGAACACTGGATGAAAGTGGGTCAAAGATTTCAGTAATGAAGCTGATGGTGAAAAATGGGAAGAAGTAGGTGAGCATTCAACCATCCTAAACACCACTGAGCACGAGCATGCCTAAAGGGACATTAGCAAATTATGAGTCCTTGAAAAAGAATGAATATGTATGCCAATGTACTGCATATGTATGTTTCAACTGTTGAAATGTAGAACCTGAGAGGGTGTGCTTGCGGTATCATGAGGAATAAAGGAATACCGCTTTCTAACACCGCATTGGAGTTAGAGAGTTTTCTTCGCGGATTTTGGATGACAATATGTCTTTATGACTTAAAATGCTGAAAGCAAATAAAGTGTACTTTATACAAACATATTGCTAATACTCTCCCTTAACTAATGACTGTAGAAGATAAAGCAGTAACCTGGCTTACATAAATTCTCCCGAAATCTCTGGTATTATCTAGACCACCTGTGACAGAAGTATAACAAGCATTAATCATTCTTTGTCAACTGCTTAATTTGCAGCCAAAAGATAATTTTAAAAATCCCTATTTAAATGATAACATCTTCAGAAAAATCTTTCAAGGAAAAAAAAAAAGTGTTTGGTCATAAGCTGTAATGTAGCTGCAGATGTTATCAGATGTTAATGTTAACCAGAGAAGAACGTCATGATTCTCTTTTATTATATATACACACCACAAATGTCAATGACTGAATTGGTTTCAATTTACATTCTTTACTGCTTCTTAAATATGAAATGACAAGTCCCAACTAAAACAGAATCACAAAATCACCAAGGTTGGAAAAGACCTACAAGATCATCCAGTCCCTCAACACAGCGTCCAAACGTTCCTTGAACACCTCCAGGGTCGGTGACTCCACCACCTCCCTGGGCAGCCCATTCCCAGTGCCTGACCACTCTTTCAGAGAAGTAGTACTTCCTAACCTCCAGCCTGAATCTCCCCTGGCGCAGCTTGAAGCCACTCCCTCTAGTCCTATCACTAGTTACAAGAGAGAATAATTACATGAGAGAAGAGGCCGACCCCCAGCTCACTACAACCTCCCTTCAGGTAGTTATAGAGAGCAATAAGGTCTCCCCTGAGCCTCCTCCAGGCTGAACAATCCCAGCTCCTTCAGCCGCTCCTCATAAGGCCTGTGCTCCAGACCCCTCACCAGCTTTGTTGCCCTTCTTTGAACATGCTCCAGGCCTCAATGTCTTTCTTGCAGTGAGGGGCCCAAAACTGGACACAGTAGGCCTCAACAGTGCTGAGTAGAGCGGTACAATTACTTCCTGTTCCTTCTGGCAACACTGTTTCTGATGCAAGCCAGGATGCCATTGGCACACTGCTGGCTCATGTTCAGCAGAGCATCAATCAATACCCCCAGGTCCGTTTCCTCCACACAGTCTTCCAGCCATTCTGCCCCAAGCCTGTAGCGTTGCCTGGGGTTGTTGTAGCCAAAGTGCAGGACCCGGCATTTGGTCTTGCTGACTCATCCCATTGGCTTCAGCCCAGCTATCCAGCCTGTCCAGACCTCGCTGTAGGGCCTTGCTACCCCCAGCCAGATCGACACTTCCAGCCAACTTGGTGTCATAAAACATTATAAACATTACACGAAATGCCATATTTTAGGTAACATTCAAAATACTGTGTATAACCAAATGGCCTTACGCATAAGAACACAAGAATAAATTAACACTCAATAAGAATTAAAGGTAAATGTATTCATTTTATGCTTCTTTGTAACAGCCAGTAAAGACAAAATTGAGTGGATTTGAAGGAGAAAATATTTATTGACCTTGTGAGCATAGAGAGATGTATTTTTCATAACAGGATGTGAACACGAACTCCAACTCCCAGTCAAAAGCAACAAACTAAGCATTTGATTGTCACATGGTCTGCATTTTTTTTAAGGCCAATTCAGCTCAAAACAGATTATTAAGTCTTTAAAAAAAAAATCAACAGCAAAACTAGAAACTTCTGCCTCATTAAGACAAAAGAAAACAATAAAATAAGACATTAAAACATTATCTCAGGATGCTGACTCTAAGGAATGTAGTGTTATTTCAGCTAAAGAGTAACAAAAAGGAGATTATAGAGAAGGATGGAAGAAAGCTTCTGGCAGTGTCTTTACTACTGTATGTCTTTACTATTATCACATAGTTGTCTCTTTGAACCATCAAAATCAGATAAGCTTTTCAAAACACACCATAGCATCTCACATCTCTTCAGTATTCCCTGTATTTAAAATTAGCAGCAAAAGCTGGACCTTTGAAAGCTGAACTTCAGAATCTGCTGTGGAAATAGCAGTAATCCCGTGGAATTATTTTTCATCTGGGTGCTACTTCAGAATTATTTTCAGAGACTTAAGAGCATGCTTATGTGCACCTAATGCTGCGCAACCACAACTTAGAAGGGAAGGGGGAAGGAATAGGGTTCTCTTCAATCAAAACAGATTAAGAGTACAAAGATAAAATATATTTTTGACTGCTTAAAAATGTCACTGAAATCCCAAGTGTATCACATCTTGGATTGAGAGCTCTTCTTAGTTTGCAGGAGCAGTAACCTACATTTGCCTTTAAGAGGGAAAAACGATATAAGCACGTATGTCATTAAATGTCTATTAGTTTTCTTTCACTAAAATATCCAGCTCTGTTTTCAAACCATTGTGATTGACCATCAGAGTTTGCAGGGATTCTGTGCCTCTAGAGGAAAACTGCTAAGAGGAACTGTAGAAGACCGCGGGCTTCTTACAGCACTAACAGACAAACATTAACTACACTAACAAGGGTCAAACATAAGAGTAAACACAACAAGGGTAAACAATTTATTTCACAATCAATTGTACTACATAATGTTAGTAAAAAATTGTCTATATTTCCCCTGTACTGGGGGCAGATATGCACAGAGACAATACACAGAATAGCTTGGTTGCTCTACCAAATCTACATCCTGGAAAACTTCTCTACACTTCTGAGAAAATCAGAGGCTGTAGTCAGGGCAGCTACTGTTGTGAGAAAAACAAACAAAAAAAATCAAGCTTTTCTTCTCTTCTCCATCCTCAATCCTGCCTTTTATTTCTCAAGATAGAACTATGAAGCATGCGCTTCATTAAAGTTCAATTTCAGAAACCTAAGTTTTTTTAATCAAATGTATCTTTACACATACTTTACAGCAAAGAAGAAGCATTCTTTGAAGGACAGATAAAAATCTTTTTTTTTTTTTTTTTTCAATCATAGAAGCTGCTATACCTGCAATGTCACTGATTGCTAAGTCTCTACCTCTGAATGAAAGCAAAATCAATTGCAAAAAGCTTTGGTAATGTATTAATTTTTACGGTAATCCTTACCACCCACATGAATGCCTGACACAATCACTAGATAACAAATCCTCAGATTTGCTGCTCTATTCCTGCCTGTACGTGATCACAAAGTCTCCCACAATTCCAAGATTATATTATATGATCCACAAATCAAAGAAAGCATGTAAATTTGTTTAAAAAATTAGATAGTTGCTTAATTTCTCTTAAATTAGGAAGAAAAATTAGTAATATACCAACTTAATATAGTTTATTCTCAGATGTTGCTACTTCTGTTGGCAAGACTTCAGAAACTTTTTTCCACTGGAAGTATACAGCTGTTCTGCAAAAAAGGAATTACCTTTTCACGTAGTTTCTTGGAAATGGCAATTATCTTCAAAAAAGGAAGGCAATAAGCTTCAAAATAGCAAAGATATTTGATCAACACTGCTGTAAAAAGCAGCAAAAGCTGTTTAAAGTTACTTATAAATGCACAAGATTATTTCACAGGTGTTCAAACCATTATTGTGTAGGCACCAAGTATCTTATTCCCTCAACATTGTTAATATTATTTTCAATTATTTTAAACAAAATAATTGTCAAGTCCAGTAATTGCCTATGCGCTTGCTTTCTTCTGAAAATTTGTAGAAGAATAAATCCTATTAGGATTATCCTTAGTAGGATCACTGCTATCAATAGTAGGGTAAATCCCCGATGTTCCCACATTAGAAAAGAAAATGAATAATACATTAAGTCAATAAATAGTCACAAAGATTACTGACATTTTTAATCCTAACACATAGAACAGGTGTGGTTTTGTGACAACTACAGGCGTAAGTCATTCCTCTCCGGCAAATAAACTTATTAATATGTAACCGAGTAAGAACAACTCTTAACCTGCTAGCAAAGAAAAATCTTAGAAGGAAAAGGCAGTCTTCACTTAATCATTCTAGCACTTGACCTAGATGTACTTGCGATTTCTCCGCCAAAGACACAAAAAATACAACTAATCCACTATAATCCTATTTCGTATCATTTCGTATCACACTGCAAGGCCTCTCTCTTCTCGACTTCAAAATTATTTTATAAACTCTCATGAAGTCAATTATTGTTTTTGCTTTTCTTTACAAAAGAGAAGCAATCACTCTCAGTAAAACTACTGTGATGAGAATGCTCCTTCTTGCTCAGTAGCTGTCTTTAAACAAAATCTCTTACCCAACCTTCATTGCTGAGTGGGCTATACAGTTCTTCTAATGGTAACTGCCTGCTGTCCTACCTATGGATAATCAGGAAATAAACATCAGATAATTCACCCCCATATTTTTTCTTCCTAAAAAGCAAGAAGCCAGCAAATATAACAATAGTGAGAAACAAGAACAGAAGAAGGTCAGCAGCTGTCTACCTCAAGAAAAGAAAAGCTAGAGGCTGAAAGCTGGCAACACCCAAGCCAGGCAAGCAGCTATACAAGAGTTAAAGACAACCAAATGTATCTAACTGGTTGCGTTTAAATGACAGTGATAATAAGTTCATCAAACGAATATAGATTTAAGGACTTTTCAGTTAAGATCAGAAAACTTCATTGTGAAAAGGCTGTATAGGGATACCAAAAAGAAAATGGAGTATCTAAATAAATGATTTTGTGTTGGATAAACTACAATGGGTTATTAATGGAAAGTGCAAAATCCGTTTGAAAATAAAAAAGAATTCATAAACAGTTGAAAGAACAAGTAGGAAGCAGTATAAAACTTCATAAAACATTGAAGTAAAATTTCAATTTTTTTTTAAATATAAGAAGTTTAGCCACATCAGCCTTTAAATAAGTTTTCACTTATGACACTTCAAATCTGTGCTGTAATTATGTTGTTAATTGTATATAACAATTAAGTTATCAGACAAAAACTCTTCTAACAATTTCCTTAAAAAATCAGAGTCTGAATTCTTTCAACTTGGTGTAGTGTTTAATTAATTAATTAACATTTAGAAGTCAACAATACTGAAGTTAAATACCAAGTCAAAACCTTTTTTTCTTTCTATTCTCTCACAAATACAATTCTCCTCTCACCAGGTATCCTGTGAGTGTCAAGAAGGAGGATCACTCCTCAGCTGGCTGAATAAAAACTCACTGAAGCTAGTGCCTAAGCCTTTGCAATGGATCATTCCTAAGAAAAGTAACATTCCTTTGAGACGATTTATTAAAAATATTTGCAGAAGTCACATTTCAAATCAGTAGATGTTTCAAATGACAGACAGTAAATTAACATCTGTAGAAGCTAACTGCATGTAAAAACAGTGAGTTACCAAAAGGTTTCAAAGAAATTTTCCTTCATCGGGAGCTTCAGTTCTGAATGAATTCAGCAAGTATTTGAAAGCAGCAAAATGGACTTGGGTATTTTTGAAGACTACCGCCCTTTCCCAATTTCACATTATATTCATTTGGTTTACAGACATTTTTAGAAAAGCAGTGATTCACAGTGGTTGATTCTAGGTAATGTCCTACATCATGCATCTACAAAGCTTTTTACTGTGTTGGCCAGTAATGAGTTTAATTTCACTACACAATAAAAATGGCAATTCTATTTCTCTCTGAAAAACATTAAGTAATTTCACAGCAGAAAAAAAAAAAAAGTCTAATTATATAGAATGATTCACATTACTTAAATAGTAACTGAAAAAAAGACTGAGCTGGTTTTGTTTCTAAAGGGCCATGCAGAAAAACACAGAACAATCCTTCATCACTTCATGCTTTTATTGCATCATTGCTGATAATCCTCACTACACAGCACACTAGACTGACTGTGATTGATTAGTCTATTAAACTGCAAAACTTTAAATAAGCCCAAATGGTCATAAAGCATGCTTACTCACATTTTGCATTTATGTGATTATAAAGTACTTATGACCAATCTTCAATTTAGATAAGACAGTAGCAACAGTCTATAGATCTAGACAAACCTTTTTGTAGTGCTTAACAGTTACATCAAGCTATAAATATGCGGGGTATACATTTCTTTCTATTTGTTTCAGCACTTCTGGGATAAACAGAAGAAAAAGTCTCCTGTGAAAATGTCAGTGTAGGTCTAAAACAAACTCATTTTTTTCCTCCTTAAAATTGTGTTTAATTTACAGCTCCATTAATATGTTTTACATTATAGACTTTTAAACACTTCTTATATGCAGGTCTGTACTGTTAAATCTGCTTGAGTCTTCTTAATTTGTCAGCTTCTGTAACATGAGTAAACACTCTTTTAAGATACAAGTAGTAACACCTGTATACAGACATTAAGACATAAAAACTACCTAAAAAAAGCAAGAATGTTTTTTTACCTACTGAAAGCAAGCAAGCAAACAAAATCCACAAACCTGAAAAGCAGGCTTACCTGCATCAGCTCTGGATCGCTGACCTGGTGATTTTCCAAATGGGGTCTTCATTCATCTGTGTTTAAGTGAGCAGCAAAGCTGCTGGACTAGGGTGAAAATCCAGATCTTCCCAGCTCTCAGGATATCTTACTCTTCAAAGAGAAACAGCTACTTAATCCACTATTCTATCATGAATTTGCTCTTCCTCAAATGTAGAAGACACACTCTGAAAAACAAAATAGGCAAAGTGTTAAGTAGTTTCATTTGAGACTTAACATGAAATAAGCATTCATGGCTGAATGAGTCACTGGTTTGTAGAAGACCTACAGAAGTTCTTGCTGATTCTGTATGCCTAAATTCATCTGATTCCTAAAGTATTTAGTCATCACATTCATCTAGATGATCAAGGAGGTAACTGAGGACTTTTAGAAGTTCCATTTAGGATTTAAAGAAACCTTTTGATTACCTGGAAGCTTGAAGAACTGCAGGTCAACAAGGCAACATTATCTCAATTCAGAAGGACACAAGAAAAAAACCTTGAAATTACTGACCTATTAGTATGAATTCATTGCCTGAAAAAACTGCACTTAAGGGATACAGCAGTCACCAGGCAGAGTCAGCATGGGTTCTTGAAAGGAAAAGCCTGTATCAATTTGATAATTGTCCTAGTTTCAACTATGACAGAGTTGCTTGTATTCACAGCATCTAGAATAATGCTATGTTCTGGCTTCAGAAGAAAAACAGTGCTGATAACACACAAATGTTTTGCAATGTTTTAATTGTTACTGAGTAATGCTGCAAAGAGCTAAGGACATTTCATCTTCTCATACTGTCATGTCAGCGAGGAGGCTGACAGGGCTCAAACAGCTCAGAGGGGTCAGAACCAGGATAACTAACTTCAACAGGCCAAAGGGATATTCCATACCATGTGGCATCATGTGAAAAAACTACAGAACTGTGGAGGTGTTGACAAGGAGGGGCAGCTGCTGCCTGGGGACTGGCTGGGCAGGTGGTGAGCAGCTGAACTGTGCATCATTTGTTCTGTAAATATACATGAATATTACTTGTATATGTATTATTTCTGCACACATATTATCATTGCTATTATTTCTCTTTTCTCTCTTAGTAAATAGTTTTATCTCAACCCATGAGGCCTACTTCCCCACCATCCCCCTGGTTCACTTGACCATCCCACAGGACTGAGTGAACAGCTGAGAGGGTGCTTAGCTGTCTGCTGAGTTGAACCACAACAACAAGATAACCCAATTAACAGGTGAAGGGAAGGTGGTGGATGTAGTTTTCCTAGATTTTATCAAGGCTTTCAACAGTTTCCCACAGTATCCTTTTGGACAAAATGTCCAATTATGATGAACTAGCTGCAAGGCTTGCTGTGAATGGTGCTATAAGTGGCTGACAAATAGTCACTAGCAGTATTCCCCAATGCACAATTTCGGAGCCATTTTCAACACTCCTATCAGTTATTCAGAAAGAAAAGTTGAAGACAGCCTTATGAAAAATTGTCTGACAATACTATACTGGCAGGCAGTGTTGACTTCCTGGAATAACAAGAGGCTCTGAAGAGTGATCTAAATAGATGAAAACAGTGATCAATCAGCAACAAAACCCACAAGTTCAACATAGGAAAAAGCTGAGTTCTGCACCTAGGATGGAATAATGCCAGAGACGGAAACAGACTGAGATGAGCGGCAGGAAGAGCAGCTCAGCAGAAAGGGACCTGTGGGTGCTGGTGACAAGCAGGCTCACCATGAGCCAGGAGCGTGCCCAGGCAGGCAAGGGACAAACCACATTTTGGGATACGTTAAGCACAGCACAGCCATTAGTCAAAAGAAGTGAGTCTCCCACTACAGTTAGCATTGGTGCAGCCTCACCTTGAATACTGTGCGCAGTTCTGGTCTCCATAAAATAAAAAAGGATGATAAAGTACTTTTAAGTTTCCAGAGGAGGACTGACAAAAGGGCTGGAAGGCACATCCTACAGGGAGATGCTGAGGAAACTTGGGTTACCCAGTCTGGAAAGGGGAGGCTCAGAGGGATCCTCCTTGCTCTCTGCAACTCCCTGAGGAAGGGAAGCCTAGAGGGAGGCAATCATCTCTTCTCCCTTGTCATCAATGGCAGGATGCGGTAATGGCATAAAGCTGTGCCAGGTTCAGACTGGAAATTGGGAAAAACTTGGGGTATTAAATAATTTTTTCTGTGTAATGTGAGGGTGGTCAAACACTGGAACAGTGTTCCTAGAGAGGTGCTTGACTCCTTGTGTTGGTGTTTAGGAGGCACCTGGTTAACACTTAAAAACAGCAGGTTAGGATAAACCATCATAGAATCACAGAATCCTTAGAGTTGGAAGGGACCTCTGAAGGTCATGTAGTCCAACTCCCCTGCAATGGACAGGGACACCACAGTGAGATCAGGTTGCCCAGGGCCTAATACAGCATCACCTTGAAAGTCTCCAGTGATAGACACTACTCTCATCACTGGGCAACCTGTTCCAATGCCTCACCACCCTCACAGTAAAAGATTTTTTCCTTATATCTAACCTAAATCTACAATCTTTGAGCTTGAAACCATTTCCCCTTGTTCTATCACCACAGATACTACTCAAGAGTTTGTCCCTTTCTTTCTGTAGCTTCCCACTAGACACTGAAAGGCCGCTATCACCTCGCAGCTTTCTCCTCCCCAGGCTGAAGAGCCCCAGCTTTCTCAGTCTATCCTCATAGGAATGTTCCATTCCATGGATCATTTTTGTAGCTCTTCTCTGCACATGCTCCAACAAGTCTATGTCCTCCCACACTGAGGACTTCACATCTGGATGCAGAACTACAGCTGATGCCTCACCAGCGCATAACAGAGGGGCACGATCACCTTCTTCGATCTGTTGGCTGTGCTTCTTTTGATGTAGCCCAGGATACAGTTGGCTTTCTGGGCTGCAAGGGCACACTGCTGGCTCATGTTTAGCTTTCCATCCACCAGTACTCCAAGGTCTTTTCCTGCAAGGCTGCACTCAATCCTTTCATCTCCCAGCTTGTATTGATAATGGGGGTTGCCTCGACCTTGGTGAAAGACCTTACACTTGGATTTGGCAGGGGGGTTGGACTCAATGATCTCTGGAGGTCCCTTCCAACCCCTACGATTCTGTGATTCGTTGAACCTCATGAGGTTGACCTGGGCCCACTGCTCAAGCCTGTCTAGGTCCCTCTGGATGGCATCCCATCCCTCTGGTGTTTCAACCGCACCCCACAGCTTGGGGTCAACATCAAACTTGCTGAGGGTGCACCTGACTGCAGATGTCACTGATGAAGATCTTAAGAGTACTGGCCCCAGCATCAGGGTGTTCCTGGGGGACACAACTCATCATTGATCTCCATCCAGACATTGAGCCATTGATCACCTCTCTCTGGACTCAATCCTGCAGCCAATTCTTTGTCCACTGAACAGACCACCCATCAAATCCATATTGCTCCAATTTGGAGAGAAGGATGTTGTGGGGTACAGTGTCGAAGGCCTTACTCAAATTGAGATAGATAACATCAGTGACTCTTCCCTTGTCCACTGATGCAGCGACACCATCATAGAAGCCACTAGGTTGGTCAAACAGAATTTGCTCTAGGTGAGGCCATGCTGGTTCTCACATTTCATCTCCCTGCCTTCCACATGCCTTAGCATAGCTTCCACGAGGATCTGTTCCATGATCTTCCCTGGCACAGAGGTGAGACTGACAAGTCCAGGTAGTTCCTGGGATCATATATTTTTTACCCTTTTTTAATGATGGATATGATGTTACTCTTTTTCTAGTCATCAGCAACTACACCTGATTGTCACAACTTGTCAAATATCATTGAGTGTGGCTTGGCAACTACATCAGCCAGTTCCCTCAGGACTGCATCTCATCAGGACCCACAGACTTGTGGATATTCAGGTTCCTCAGGTGGTCATGAACCTGATCTTCGCTTACAGTGGGAGTGACATTGCTTCCCCAGTCCCCTCCTACAAAACCAAATGTTTGAGGGCTATGCGGTGAGCAGTTATCAGAGAAGACCAAGGCAACAAAGTTGCTAAGTACCTCAGCCTTCTCCTTGTCTGCTGTCACTTACTAGGGGAGGCACACTCTCCTGGACTTTCCTTTTCTGGCTGAGGTACCTGTAGAAGCCTTTCTTGTTCTTTCTGGCACCCCCTGCAAAGTTTAGTTCAAGTTCGGCCTTGGCTTTTCTGACCCCATCCCCCACACAGCTTAGCAGCTTCTTTATACTCTTCCCCAAGAAACTCTCCTTGTCATCACAGCCAGTGCATTTTCTTCTTGCTCTTCAGTTTGACCAGCAGGTCCTGGTACAGCCATGCTGGTCTCCTGCATTCCTACACCTGGGGATGGAGAGCTCTTGTGCCCTGAGGAAAGCTTCCTTAAAGACAGGCCAGCTCTGCTCTGCACCCCTGCACATGAGGACAGTTTCCCAGGGTGTTCTGTTAACTAACTCCTCAAAGTTAGCTTTCTTAAAGTTTAGCTTCCTAATTTTACTCTTCATCTCATACCTCTCTGGAGAAACAGCCCAGACAACCTCCAATCCTGATGTCGCCAATCAGTTCATTTAAATTGGTGAGCAACAGGTCCAGTATTACATCTCCCCTGGTGGGGCTATTACTTGACTTACCAAGTTATCCTCACTGAGTTCCAGGAGACCTCTGGATTGCCTACATCTCACCATGCTACTTTTCCAGCAGGTATCTGGGTGGCTGAAGTCCTGCGCTTGCAATTGCAATGCCTCCTGCAGTTGGAGGTAGAAGGCCTTATCAATAGGCTCTGCTGATCACAAGGCTTCCTTTGCTGCCTCGGTCTCTATCACTCATAGGCTTTCGACTTGCTTTCGACTGTTCTTTAGGGACAGCTCTTCACATTCTATTCCCTTCCTGCTCTAGATAGCAACACCCCCTCCCCTCCTTCCCCATCCATCCATTCTGAACAGCTTGTAGCCTTTGACAGCCACACTCCAGTCATGGGAATCACCCCCACCAGGTTTTGGTGATGACAAATATATCATGGGTTCTCTAGTAGCACAGTAGCTTCCAGCTCCTCCTGTTAGTTTCCCAAGCTGCATGCATTGGTATAGAGGCACTTCAGCCGGGCAGCTGGCCTTGCCGCTTCCTGAAAGGATAACTCCATAATTCCTTTTAGGGATTTCGCTTGATTTTCCCCATTGCCTTCTCCTGTTGCCCCAGCAGTCACTGCCTCATCATCACAGAGTTTTGTACATGCGACAGTGTTGCCAGCACTTCTTAAGGCAGCGGGTCCTTCAAGGCCCCTGCCAGCACCCTCTCCCACACCTTATAATAGGAAGGCTCACTATCCTACCCAGTCCCCCTTCACACCTAGTTTAAAGCCCTCCTAATGAGCCCCACTAGCTTTTCCCCAAGGATCCTTCTTCCCCTTTGAGAAAGGCAAACCCCATCTGCTGCCCACAGACCTGGTACCATGTAGGCTAACTGGCTGTCAAAAAAACCCAAAGTTCTGGCAATGGTACCAGCCACGAAGCCAGGTATTTAAATATAAGATCCTTTGGTTTGTTTCTGGGTCCTTAACCAATACCCATCCTTTTAGCCCCATTTCCTTAAGAAACACCATTGGTGTAACATTCTCTGTAATGTGCTGATCAGAAGCTGGCCTCTTCCCTTTTACTTCAGTTTTGGAATATGCTGTGAATTTTGACACACCAGTTAAAAACAGAATACCCCTAAAACCAGTGACCTATCTAAGAGGCAGTGTGTATCTTGTTTATGTCTTACTGAAAAACAAGAGAACAGACATGCCTCGAGGTATGATACAAGTGTTACGCAGAAAGATCCACTTACATCTAACAGCACTTGCCAGTTCTTCCATGACTAACATTCCTTAAATTCCAGGCATATTAGAACAATACAGAGGGGTACTCCTTGGAATAATGAGCAACATGGAGACAGAACTACATGCTAATTTTTAGTGTTCTTAGTTTAAGCAAGTATTTGTCAACTTGCAGTTTCTGGAAAGATCTGAGTTCGGAAGAACTACAGCAGACATTCAGTCATGAACTTGTACAAAATTTCTGAAGTTAAAACTCAAAATTCTTTAAAGGACTGTATCATTTTTTCCACACTTCATCTCTTCTGCAATCTATATGTATATACACTGTACTGTACACACAACAATGCCAAAGAATACAAAGCAATTTTTTTAACCACTTTTCTAGAATGCAACATGAAGATCATTTTTCCTTACCAAACTAAAAAAACACTTTATTAGAAATTAAAATATTTTAGAACAGAAGCATTCCTAATCATGAAAACAAAGTCCGAATTCACAGACAGGCTCAGTTATATTATCATACTGAACCTCACAGGCACTGTGTGTAAACTTTAAGAGAAATACACCTTTTTTCATACAGTGTATAGAGAATCAGTTTCAATCTACTATTATACTTTCTACTAAGATGTATTACATTCTGTGCTTATTTTTCCCCCAGATTCCTAGTCTGTGGCAAAAATATGATGTACAACATATTTTAATTTAATCAGTTGTTGAGAGACTATATTTACAAAGGTAACTAAAGCACCAGAAAACCTTTGGCATTTTAATGAAAAGACGTGGCCCCAGTCACTACTATGCCATACATATTAATTTTCTTTTAAAAAGGAATTCCTAATCCTCTTGAAGTCAAAATCCATTTACTAGCATTGTTTCAGCCCACTCTTAAACTAAAGGCTGAAGACTACTGAAGTCAAGAGCTGATTCAGCAGTACAATCAGGTTTTCTAAAAATGGAGTAACTTTCACTTAGACTTAGGTAAGATTTCTGCTGAAAAGCACTGAAACAAGTTTTTCTAGAGTTATTCTGAATTCAATTTACATTTCGGTTTCAGTGTCTTCACCACAGGAGAGATAAAATCAGGCTTTCTTAAGACAAACTGATGCACTTTGAGAACATCTTGAATTTTAAACCATATGAAACTTCTCAGTCTCACTTGATTTAAAAAAAAAAAACAATGCATTTTCAGATCCTTAATATGATGAATTACAAAACACAGTTAATACTATCATCTAAATATTTTAGGCCACTAATATGGAAAATCAAGGAAAAGAAAAATCTCATTAAATGTAAAGCCCTTTATTACAATCACATAGCAAAGGAAAGACAAATAGCTTTACTGAATGCAGACTTCTATATTTAAAACAAACTATACTAGCCTTTTACACATTGCTGGTAACTTTCAGAAGTGTCACTGCCTACCTATTTCATACTGATTTCCCCCACACCTGACAACAAAGGTTGCCAACAATTCAGCTGCAGAATTCATAAAAAAAAAAGGCATTCTTCTGACTTGTCAGCTGCAACTGATTTTTTGCTTCCCTCCGACCCCACCCACTCCTGACTTTCCTAGATCAGAGCATACTTATAAAAAACAATATGAAAGTTAGATGAATTTGTTGTCTGATACTGTTTTAATTATTGCAGTATGTTTCACACAAGAAATGTTAAGTGTCAAGATTAAAACCAGCAAGCCCTACAAACTATCAGTCATACAGATTTAATGAGAACAGTAAAATCATCCTATCAGAGTGGGGAAGAAGATAAATCAACTCTAAAAAGAGAGTTACGTTAGAAGAAGTACTTTTACAGCAAAAAGGTAAAAGGAGGAAAAAAACAGGATGCACTTAGACTATGCTTGTGAGCATTCAACAGCCCTCTATACTTACTTTTTTGTAGAAATGGAAACATTATGAGCTTTCAGCTCTGTAAAAATAAATATAACCACTTAAAATAATTTTCTAGCTTAACTTTCAGTTAATGTTCATCTTAGCTTTTCCACCAAATGATACACACTTCACTGCAATACACAGCACAAAAACTGTTTATTGCATTCTTGCGAAAGCAAGGCTATACTACCACCATGGAAAAGGGGTACTATGTAGCACAAAAATATAGCAGTGATAATTAATACTAATAAACGCAACCTTGAAGGCTTCAGCCCTGAACAGCATTATCTATCCTTTAATCACCATGAACACAGAAGGAAACAGTATCAGTAAATTTGCTGAGGCACCAGTTTAGTCAAGGGGGAAATGCTTAGAAAGAGACAGAGGGTGATCCAACATGATCCTTCTGTAACTCAAGATACACAATTGTAGATTCAGAATATATATCTCTCATATCAACTAAAGTCTTTGGCCTCCAGAAGTCTGCTCCAGCTCTAAGAGCTATTAGGGAGAAGGCCTTCTGGCACCACCTAGTGGACTCTTAACATTTCAGTTCGGTGTTGAAAACATTCCTCTTGCTTGCAGCTCCCCATCGGTTTGCACTGATCGTCTGCTCAGCAATGGCCAGCAACAAGTCAGGAGACTGTTTAGGGGCAAGGAGTCACTCTGAAATGGGGCATGTAGGCTGAAGGAATTTCTTGGTTCTGTAGCATTTCAACCTCTGTAACTCAGCTCTGAGCTGTTAGTATATACCACAGGTGAGCTAATCATGACTTTAGCATAAATTAGTTGGATGAGGCAGCTATCTTATTTAGACTTGAATTTTAGCATAGGAACAGAAATGATGATCCCATGCAATCTTCCCTCTCCAAAAGAGGATATTAATGTTAAAATATTCCCTATATAACTGGGGCAATAAAAACACATGCCTACTTTTAATTTATGTTACTTTCAAAACCACAAAAACTAACAATTCTCTGTGTTGTGAGAATTTAGCCATGCAAATTTTAAGCCTTTGTTGAAGTAATCTGCAGGCTAAGCAGCCTCTCTCTTGTTAGGAACTTTACTCCCTTATCACTAGGATTCTGGAGGAGCGATAACACCTAACAAGAAAGATAATAGGTACATAAACCCAGTAAACACAAGGGTGATTTTCAGCTGACAGTCACGAAGAGCAATACATTTCAATAATGGATTTTTTACCAGCTGACAGACTAAATCAAGTACTACTTTCTGATAGCAGCCTCTACAGTTTTTCCTATACTCATAGGTGCATTGTTATTTGTCTAAAACTGTACAGAAACAAATAACACTGGCATACACCTGCACATTCACATACATAAAAACAAAATACACATTTAAAAAATAAATTTTCTTTCTACAATGCTATACTGATGTAGCTGCAGATGATTCAACAGAAGATTGGAAGAACGTGAAATGTAAGCAACCACTCCTTGCCAATAGGAAAGGCTTTTGTTAAGAATGGGGCTGTAAATATTACACTTTCTGAACACGGGGAAAGAAACATTACTTTTTTCTTTGCTTTAGGAAAGATGCTTCAAGAAAGCAATGTACTATACAAAGACAACTTTCTTAAAACTAACATAATAAAATACACTACTATTAAGACAGACAAAAAAAATATGTAATTAATCTGGAACTAGATACAATGTTTTTACCTTTCAGAAGAGTTCTGTACTTTGTGTGGACAATGCAGAATGCAGGAGACAGCACAGTATAGTTTTTATTTATAAATCCTTTTAAAACATTTTAGCATAAGCAATTAGATAAACATTTAACCATAATCATAGAATCAGCAAGGTTGGAAAAGATCACCAAGATCATCTTGCTCAGCTGTCCACCTACCATCAATGCTGCCCATTCCTTAGCACCTCACCTACACATTTCTTGAACACCTCCAGGGATGGTGACTCCACCACCTCCCTGGGCAGCTCATTCCAGCACCTGACCACTCTGAGAAGAATTTTTTCCTAATACCCAGCCTGAACCTCCCCTGGCACAACTTGAGGCCATTCACTATTGCTAGTTATGCAGAAGAAGAGGCCTACTTCCACCTCACCACAACCTCCTTTCAGGCAGCTGTAGAGCACAGTAGCAGAGGAGAGCCTTCTCTTCCCCAGACTAAACAGTCCTGGCTCCCTCAGCCACTCCTCATGAGGCTAGTGTTTCAACACAGACTGGTTTCAGAAGTTTATTCCAAGCAGGTTTTCTTAAAAGAGTAAGACCTATTAAACTGAAGTGAAATTGGGATCTAGAACTCCAAGATGGTTTTGATTTAAGAAATCTGAAAAGAAACTTGCTTTAGAACATATAGATCAAGTTATTACAGAAACACGATATAAACTCTCAGAGCTCAGTATAACGAAACTAATGCTTACATTTCACTTATTTTCACATTTCACAATAGTGAAAAAACTTCACAAAAATTATTCAATCTAAATACACAGAGAAGATGCAGCATGCAATACAGCGCATACTGAAAACAATATTTCAGCCTTAATTAAAAAAATATTAGGAAAAGCGCAATTCAAAAATCAAACCCTGAACCAAACTTAAATTCAATATTTATTTATTTATTTATTGCATCCAAATGTTGTTCATCAAATTTATAAAGTATTCTACAGAAGCTCCTGGAAAAAAAATTGTTACTGTATGTAGCTATATGATTACAACTTTTTCTTCCAATAATAGGATCCTTGTTACTTGCTTCAACATATTACTATTAAATAAGAATTAAACAAATACTATAAGGACAGTCTTTCACTCATTGCATTTACTCCACTCCAGCATCACAGAACATTCTGAGTTGGAAGGGACCCACAAGGACCACTGAGTCCAACTCCCGGCTCCACACAGGAGCACACAAAATTCAAACTCCATGTTCGAGTACCGTCCAAACTCTGGCAGCTTGGGGCCATGACCACAGTCCTGGGGAGCCTGTTCCATGCCCACTGTCCTCTGGTGAAGTACCTTTTCTTAACACTCACCCTGACTCTCCCTTGATGCAGCTTCACACTATTCCATTGGGTCCTGTAAGTGTCAACAGAGAGCATAGAGCTCCTGTCCTTCTGCTCCCCAGTGAGTTAAAGGACAAGGTAATTTGGCAGAAAATAAACACCTATGCACTCCAGCCTGTCCTCAGATACAAGAGGGGCTACAAGAGGGATTCTGGTCTTTTGTTCTGAATGATGCCCAATCCAGGGTTAACAGTCTAGTTGTATTCAATATATCGAACTACCACAATTACAGGTGTACTAACAAGAGAATACACTTTCAGACTAGTAGCATTCACTGAACTCCTACAGCCATATTTAAGGAATCTGCTCACATTCCATAAGAACTCTCATGTCTAGATTAATGAATAGTGTCTATCTGTTGCTTAAATAAACTACAAATTTGTTGGCTTGCCAGTAATAAATTCACTGTCTACAAAGCACATACAAAGACATGAGAAAAATACATCCTGGACACAAGCACATTAAGTTATAGAACAATATAGAGATTTCCAAGTTTTCCAGGGAAACTCTTGATATAATCAAGCGTCTGAATCTTAGCTCAAGGTGTCCCTATGGGGGTGAAAGAGAAGGTCAGCCTGTCAAATGATCTCAGAAGTCAGAGGTGGACTGTGCCTGACATCCAATGGTATTTCCCTGACATCTACTCTCTCAAGCAATTTTTATACTATTTCTAATTTTTCAGGTGGAGCTTGAGTGACTCTGGTGATACACACCTTTGTTATGACTAGTGCAACATTTTCTTGCTTTGCTTCAAAGGTATAGACAGAATAACTCAGGGCGCAACTTAAGTGAGAAGAGGTCATACTGTGGCGACAGGTAGCTTTTGGGACGGAGGTGTGTTTTAGTAGTATAATGAGATTATAGTGAACAAAGTTCACCCAAAGGATGGTATTTTGTCAAAAAATAACAGTCTGTTAGTGCAGAGTGGCAAGGTGGTATCACAGAGCCTGGCTGCAACGCCTTCACTCCATCCTCCGTGCTGTTTCTCTTACAGTCAGCACATCAAGCTCCATGACACTGCCAACACCTAAGGTTGCCTAGGGAACTTCTGCAAGGAATGGACTGCTTGCATACCAGCTGCTCTCTGCTTTTGTACCTTTCCTTGATGTGTGAACAAAGCCATACCTTTAATGTAGCAATTATTCCACAGGAAGCTGCAGGTTGCTGTGAGGCCTCCTCTTCTCTATTCTGAATAAACCAAGAGACCTCAGCTGCTTTTCATACCTCTTGCTCTCCAGATCATTTGCCATCTTTGTTGCCCTCTCTAATAGTTTCACATCCTTCTTATATTGTGACACCACCACCTGAACCTAGCACTCAGGGTGAGGCCACATAGCACAGAGCAGAGCAAGACAACCCTTGTTCCCTGCCAGGTGGCAGTGCTGAACCTAATGCGCCCCAGGGTATGGTTGGACCTTTTGGCTGTAAAGGCACAATGCTGACTCATATTCAACTTGCTATCAACCATAACGTCCAGATTCCTTTTTATGGACCCACTCTCTGGCCTCCCACCCCCCAGTCTGTACACACAGCCATCACTGCCAAATAAGAAATAGAATCTGACGCTCTTGTAGGTATTCATGTGGCCCTCTAATTTGTTCAGTTCTCTCTCCAAGGCCTCCTTGCCCTGAAGTGAGTAAACAGCTCCTCCAAATACACTACTGTATGCTTTCAGTACTATTTGAACATTCAAGTCCTACATTCAAATCATTTATAATATACAGATATAAAAGGAGACCGGCCCTAAAATGGAGCCTGCAGAACTCCACTAGTGACTAGTTACATCTGCCTAATAGAACTCCTTTTACTGTAACACACTAAGCCCAACCTGCCAGCTAATCATACACTCCAGTCCAACATAAAAAACCAAAACTAATTCTTGCCATGTTCTCTACAGCTCTGCTCTTCTCAGTTCCCAGTATTTTTAGTATACGGATAATCATAGAATGGCCTGGGTTGAAAAGGACCATAATGATCATCTAGTTTCAACCCCCCTGTTGTGTGCAGAGTCACCAACCACTAGACCAGGCTGCCAGAGCCACATCCAGCCTGGCCTTGAATGCCTCCAAGGATGGGACATCCACAACCTCTCTGGGCAACCTGTTCCAGTGCGTCACCACACTCTGAGCGAAAAACTTCCTCTTAATATCTAACCTAAACCTTCCCTGTCTCAGTTTAAAACCATTCTCCCTTAATCACTATCCACCCTTGTAAACAGCCATTCCCCCTCCTGTTTATATGCTCCCCTCAAGTACAGGAAAGCCACAATGAGGTCTCCCAGGAGCCTTCTCTTCTCCAAGCTAAACAAGCCCAGTTCCCTCAACCTTTCCCCACAGGAGAGGTGCTCCAGCCCTCCAATCATCTTAGTGGCCCTCCTCTGGACCCGTTTCAAGAGCTCCGTGTCCTTCCCTGTACTGGGGGCCCCAGGCCTGGACACAGTATTCCACCTGGGGCCTCACAAGAGCTGAGTAAAGGGGGACAATCACCTCTCTCCCCTTGCTGGCCACCCCTTTTTTAATGCAGTCCAGAACACAGTTGGCCTTCTGGGCTGCAAGTGCTCATTGCTGGCTCATGTCCAACTTCTCGTCCACCAGGACCCTGAAGTCCTTCTCCACATGGCTGCTCTCAAGCAGTTCTTCCCTCAGTTTGTATAAATACCTGGGATTGCCCAGACCCAAGTACAGCACCCTGCACTTGGCCTTCTAGAACCTCATTATGTTTTCATGGGCCTACTTCTCCAGCCTGTCCAGTTTCCTCTGGATGGCTTCCCTTTCTTCCAATGTATCAACTTTACCGCTCAGCTTGGCATCACCTGCAAACTTGCTGAGGGTGCACTTGATGCCATCAACTATGTCACTGATGAAGATGTTGAAGAGCACTGATCCCAACACCGACCTCTACGGGACACCGCTTGTGACCGGCCTCCACCCTGACACAGAACCATTAATCACAACCCTTTGGCTGCATCCAGAGAACCTAATCCATCAAACAATCCATCCTTCAAATCCATACCTCTCCAATTCAGTGAGACGGATGTGGTGAAGAACCACGTCAAAGGCTCTGCAGAAGTCCAAGTAGATGACATCCATCACCCTTCCCCTATCCACCAATGCTGCCACTCCATTGTAAAAGGCCAACAGACTGGTCAGGCAAGATCCATCCTTAGGTGAAGCCATGCTGGCTGTCTTGAATCATTTCTTTGTCTCATATGTGCCTTAACATAGCTTCTAGGAGGATCTGCTCCATCACCTTCCCAGGCACAGAAGCGAGGCTCACCGGCCTGTAGTTCCCCGGGTCTTCCCTTCTCCCTTTCTTAAAAATGGGAGTAATGTTTCCCTTTTTCCAGTCACCGGGGACTTCACCAGCCACGATTTTTCAAATATGATGGAGAGCGGCTCAGCAACCACAACAACCATCTCTCTCAGAACCCTGGGATGGGTATCATCTGGCCCATGGACTTATATACATTCAATTTCATGAGGAGACCTCGGACTTGTTCCACTGTTACAGTGGGACAGAAACTACTCCCCACAACCTCACCTAGAGGCTCAGGGTCCTGGCAGACACGGGAAGCCTGACCATCATGAAGACTGAGGCAAAGCAGTCACTGAGTACCTCAGCTTTTTTTTTTATGTCTGAGGAAGCCAACTCCCCATTACCTTTTATCAGACGGAGGGTGATTCTCCTTTGCTTGTCTCCTGCTACCCATGTACCTGTAGAGCCTCTTCTTTCACTTCCCTCGCCAAGTTCAGCTCCATGTGCGCCTTGGCTTTCCTAATCCTATCTCTACACACATGGAGAACAGCCCTATATTCCTCCATTCCTCCCATGCTACACAATCTACAACCTTGCTTCCTCTTTCTGTACGTTTCCCTCTTTTCCCTCAGTTTAAGCTGCAGGTCCTTGCACAGCCACAACAGTTGCCTGCCTCCCCTGCTCTCCTTCTGAGGGATGGAGAGCCGCTGCGCTCTCAGAAGGGTGTCCTTAAAGAGCTGCCAACTTTGTTCTGTACCCTTGCCCTTAAGGACAGTTTCCCAGGGGATCCCACTCAGCAGCTCCTTGAGCAGCTAGAAGTTTGCTCTCCTGAAGTTCAGGGTCCTAGCTCTGCTTTTTGTCAGGCCTGTATTCCTCAAGATCACAAACTCCACCAGGGCATGGCCACTACAGCCCAGGCTGCCTCCAGTCTTAACCTCGCTAATGCTCTCCTCTGCATTGGTGAGCATCAGGTCCAGTAAGGCTTCACCTCAGGCTGGTCTGTCTAATATATGGACCAGGAAGTTATCCTCAGCGGACTCCCAAGAATCTCCTGGACTGTCTGCCACCTGCTGTGCTGCTGTCCCAGCAGATATCCAGGTGGTTGAAATCCCCCATCAGGGCAAGAGCCTGTAAGCATGATGCTTCTTGCAGTTGAAGCAAGAAGGCCTTGTCAACATGCTCCTCCTGATCAGGTGGCCTGTAGCAGACTCCAACCACTCCAATCGGTCCTTTACCGGACCAATCTTCAAGCTCTTGACCTGATTGTGGCTGTTCCTCAGACACAGTTATTTGCAATCTATCCACTTCCTAGCATAGAGGGCAACTCCCTCACCCCTCCTACCTGTCTATCCCTTCTGAAAAGCCTGCAGTCCTCATTCAGGGTATTCCAACTGTGGGATTCATCATGTTTCCATGATAGCAATTGGGTCATGCTTTCCCAATTGCGCCATGGTTTCTAACTCCTCCTGTTTGTTTCCCATGCTCTGAGAATTGGTATATAGGTACTTCAGCTTAGCTACTGGCCTCGTTAATTTCTCAGAGGAGCCCTCCTCTAGGACAAGTCTGGGGTTTTTCCCTACCGCCTCCCAAGGTGACAGCACTCCCAGGTGCTTCTCTGTCACCCAGTACACCGCCTTCCCCCATCATATCTAGTTTAAAGCCCTGCTAACCAGCCCAGCCAGCTTTCTCCCAAGAGTATTTGTGGCCCTTCTAGTCAGTCGGCTCCCATCCGCTGTCAGCATTCCCCCTTTCTCAAGGCTGTGTCCCAAACCATAGTATCCGAAGGCCTGAGTGTGTCACTATTTGCAAAGCATGTCCACTCTCCTCCTTTTGTCCAGATCCCAGTCACCAACTGAGAGGACAGAGGAGAACACAACTTGCACTCCTGATCCTTTCAGCAGTCTCCACCAGTTATCTCCCTCTCACAATCCTGGATGCTCCTCAGCCTTTCTACTGCCTCCTTTTTAGCTCTACCACCGGGCTGAGCAGATCATCCACCTGCTTACACCGTGCACAGGTGGTATCCCTGCTGCCCTCCTGGAGCAGGGCCAGGCAGTCTCCACAGCCTGAGACCTGAACTGCGGCAGGGACATTCATGCTTTCAGTCTGAGTCCCTTTTAGCGGCAGTTCGTTGCCCTGTGGCGACCATGCTTGCACCTCGATGTGTCCAGAGAGCAATGACCTGTTAAGTGACCTGTTAAGTGCTAAGTGCTAAATGTTAAGTCCCCTCCAATATGGCAAGGTGTCCTGCCCTGCCTGCGCAAACTGCCGTGCAGTGCCTCCTCTGCCCTTCCTGTTCACCACGCTACTAGCTCAGTGCGCTCGCTAGGCGCTGCCTTTATTCGCACAGGGAGGGGGTGCCGCCGACACTCCTCGCTCCGCCCACATGCGTCAGAGCTGCCGCGCTGCCGCGGGTGGGGAGGGGGTTTGCCTCGCTCTCCCTCAGCTTCTTAGAGATTCTCGGAGTTTCTTAGATGCGGCTTTTTTTTTTTTTTTTTTTTGCCGCGATATGGACCTTCTACGAACGGTCTCTTCGTCGTGAGGCTCTGCTATCGGACTGACCTGCTCAAGGTTTGCCCTGTGAAATGGCGGCTACAAGCACTTTTAAAACTGCCGCCGACACTCCTCGCTCCACCCATATTAACACACAGTGACTGTGTTAAATGTAAATAAACCTTAATAAGAGCACAAAGGTGCCCTTTGCAAATCCCTCCGCCCCACTAGTCACGGAACCGGGCCGAACCAGCCCATAAACCGTTGACACTGTTAATACTGTATAAATAAATTAAAGCACTTCTATTGAGATAATTGGGTTAAGTAGTCTCTGCCACTGTCACCACGTAGTTTATCTGGCTTCGCCCATGTTTCAGTACACATCAGTTACGCTTCTAGACTGCCTTGGACTCTGCCGGTCAAAACCATTTGTTTTTGTATCAGTTTCTAAAGCTATCCGTCACTCCCAGCATACTGGAAGCAAGTAAAACAAGTTTTCCACTCCTTTCCGAATGTGGTTATAAAAATGTTAGTGCCCTAGCACGTGTCCATTACTCTCCTCCCTCACAGCTTCTGATTATAGAAAAATTCCAGTAGACAATGACCAGTCCAATCAGCTGCCTTTTTTTTTTTTTTTTTTTTTTTTTTTTTTACATCACTCCTCATTCCAATAACCTCATGGAATCACGGCAGTCTTTTCTCTAATTTGCAAAACTAGCTGCAATATATACTTCCCTATGGTTTCTGTTTCCTGAGGGCTACCTGTCACCAATATCTTTTAGCCATCACCACTAAGAAACTCTCCATTTCAGCTAGTAATAAATCCATAAATAAAAAAATAAAAAGCATAAAGCAGAGCACAAACAGACAAAGTCTCTCAGGTGTTCAGAAGTAAAAACAAATGCCACACTCATTATGGTTGCAATCATACTCACCCCACACAGTGCTGGATAGAAAGAAAACATATGTAAGGACTTAGAAAGTCCTGCTGCTAAACCCTAGCGGGTCACTGCTAAATATGCAAGAACAGGAATTTCTCATTACTTAATTGCTTGGAGTTGACATTTTTCATTAGCAGCTCACTAATTTTTCCATTAGTAAAAACACACTACATCTTCATCAAACTTTGTACATAAAATACACTCTTGTATACCTGTTTTGAAAGTTCTTAAAGTAGTCTACAAGTTCTTCAAAAAAATAATCAACACCCTCCTCCCATTTTCTCTTATTCTATCATCATCATCATGAAGACAATTAAACAGTTTTGACTGAAATTTTCTTAGAAGTTTAATTAGCTTAAAGAACACATCCAGAACAAAAGACACACATTTTAACAGTCTATCTTGGGTAGTGAAAAGCAATTGCAAACAATGCCATCCAGGTTTAAACACAAAGTAGTTTCGAGCATATATAGAATCATGGACAGACAGCACCATAGTTCCACAGTACTACTAAATTATTTAACAGCTTATTTAGCAGCATTTCCCAACCACAGTATCATCCCACAAGTAAGCCACATTAACCCAGAAAGGCAATAGAAGGAAACAATTGTTAATTTCTAATTGAGCCGCTCCAATATACTGGTGTTTCCATCATTTGCTAGAGAAAGCACATTTGTTCAAAGTTCTGAAATCAGTAGTCTTCTCCCACCTTCCAACCAATCAAGTAACCACTATGACTCACAAGGTTATCCACATTCTTAAGCAGTCTATAAGCAAAATTACATTAATCAGCTACTAGTTTAATGAAAATGTAAAGGTGAATGAATACACTCTCTAGCAGCCCTTAATCAATACACTGCAGTCTAGTACTGATTCTTAATTAAGGAACCATATCTGTTCAGAAACTAAACCTTATGTTTGACAGGTCAAGTTATAAATCACTTTCAGTTAAGTATTTAACTGGTTCAAGCCATGCTACAGCATGATACAGGCCATGCAAAAGCAGTTTCATATATCTAAGATAATGTTTTCAAAATATTATTTGGAAGAAAAAGTGTTAAGTCATCCCAGCAAATGTTTCATTACAGTACATAAAATTCAGTGACTCAGTTTTCGCCTTAAGTCACTAGTCACAACTTGAAAAACAAAAGAAAAGGTTTAGGAAGCATTTTTCAAAATTCCCTACAGTTTGAATAGTTTTACCAAATTCTTCAAAATGGACTAAAGGTAATATTGTTAAGAGGCAAAATTCTTTCAGGTAACACTTCACTAGCCCTAACCACAATAGCCTTTTTCCTTTTATGAATATGAACTGAAAAACTTTCATTTTCCTAACTCTTAACAGCACTCAGGCTAGTGAGCTAGTGAAAACAAGCACTGGCCAGAATGTATTTTAAGTATATGCACCCATGCATATGTAACTGTTTACGAGAAATAACTATACTATTAACTTAGTTGACATCATTACCTTACAGGCTTGAAAAGTGGAACAGCTCTACAAACATGAAAGCCTTTAATAAAACAGACAGTTAAAATTTGATTATCCCATAAGGCAGATAGACAGTTTGCATACACTAAGCCAGTGACAGTCTTTAGGTATACAGAATGAGAACATCAACATTCTGAGTATAAGAGCTAAAAGTTATTTTACAATTAAAAATTGGTGAACTAATTAAGACTGCCAATAGCAGACAGACAGAAAATCCATTCCTAATACCACCTTGGAGAGGGGCAATCCCACATATGTACACAGACTGGAAGAAGTACTCCCAGTCTTGAGAGCAGCTCTGCTGAGAAGGACTTAAGGGTTCTGGTAGATGAAAGTCGTAACATGAGCCAGCAGAGCCTGCTTGCAGCCAGAGAGGCCAACAGTACCCTAGCTGAATCAGAAGAACGGTGGCCAGCAGGGGGAGGGAGGTGACTGTCCCTGTCCAATGACTCAAGAATATAATGCTGAGGAACAGTCCTAATGCGGTACAAAATGTAAATTGCAATTTAATATCATTTTATTTCTGTAAGAAGTATTAAATGAGTACTTAACGATTTTTTTTTCTTCCAGCAGAGTTGGAGCAAATGTTTCTGCTTTTGTAACATTAAAAAACAAACAACCAACAAAAAAAACCCCCACCAAAAACAAAAAAACCAAACCACTTAGATAGAAAACAAGTATCTCTCCTATTCCTTTAATTTCCCGGTACACAAGAAATTATGACCTAACTGACAAGTTTGTGAATTCTATTTCTTCCATTAGTCTTAATGATTAATTCTACTAATATGTAGGAAGTCCAGTCCTGACAGAATATGATAATTACGGCTTTCTAAGCAAGACATCTTGTCAAATTCTCCTCAAACAGCTTAAGAAAAGCATTTTTCTAACTTTATGTTTTGTTTTTTGAAAACAGTAGGACATCCTCATTGATCTCTTGAGCTGCACGTGAGTAATCAGCATTTTCTTTTACTAAAGTTTCTGAAAATAATGGTTATGAGCTCATGTAAAAAAAAGCAAGTTTTCTAAATATGTCTACATTATCAATTCATTTGCTCCAACTGCTCCTCAACTACTGCGTATACAAAAGGCTGCAGAGACAGGCATGTGTTTCCTCCTCGTCTCTGCAACAAATGTAATGAAATAGCACCCTACAGACGTAGGCCTTAAATACTTTCCAGAATTATCACTTCCTTTGATCTGTTTATTTAACAGACAGTTGATCATATTTTGTGTTTTCTGTTTACCATTCCTATATATCTTCCATCCCTGATTGTAAAGAACTACGCTGCTTAAAATTCTTTTCAGATTACATAAGCGTACTTTCATATTACCTTGGAAATCACTAACTGAACTTGAATGAAAAACGGTTTAACTAGAACTCCCCAGGAGACTATTTTACATTTTATACCTACAAAAACCATTTTCAGCTGGAAGAAACTAACCTTGCTAATACTACCGCTTAGCGCACATCTATAATTCATTTTTTATACTTAGATGTTCCATAAACAGGTTAAAGCAAGCCAATGTTTTTCATTTAAAGAAGACCAACTGACTGGTGAAATAAATCTTATTCTTTTTCACATCAGTGTAAGAGCTGCATTGCTGCTTAATTCACATGGTAAGGGCTACCGAGTAAGATTTCCTTCCAGCTAACAGTATGAGAAATTTCCTCACTGCATCTAGTAGCAGCACCTACCATCTGCCAAAAAAATTTTCACAAGTTTTACCATTATGTCTCACCCATGCTGGCTACTTTTAAGTAAAGGCTTTATTGTTATATTAAACAGATATTTTAAAGAATCCAAACTGTGACATATTTGGATTTTCTATGGAACACTGAAATACTAAGGCCTGAACGGTAGGCCTCAAATCAAAGCTGATCTCTAGATGAAATCTCACAACATACCATCAGTATACAATCATTTGCAAAATGTGTATGATCATTAGCGAAATATGCATGTTGGACAAAACACCTCATTACCAAGAGATGTAGTTTAGATGATGCGTTATGAGAATGTATTAAACCTTCCCTTGTTTAGAAGTGTCAAGGCCTACCAGTATGCAAACTTCCTTCGTTCCTCCTTGAGCCCTGGCCAGGCTTGAGGTGGAATCCAAAGGGAGAATGAAACCAGATTTTCCACCTAATTGTCACATGAACTTATTTATTATTTATTCAACAATATAAAAGCTGGACCCTCTTGCAGAGAACTTGGAGACCTCACCTACGAGTGGACGCACTGCGTAGGACCTGCCAGTTGTCAGGAAAGGCTCTCCAAATCCTCACTGCAACCAGGGTTCCCCAGTGACTGCAGATCTAGATGATGGTAAAGTATTACGGCAATTGGTGATGTATCTTTCTTAATCACTACTGCTATCCTCACGCAGTAATGGTTAGGTGCACTGCCTTGTTCTGCATTATTCTTGCTGTATCATTTCATTTACTATTTCATTGCTTTAAACTCAAGCAAAAATAAACGTATTTCTTTCACTTTGTGTTTGTGACCTGGGATGGGATCTGTACTGATCCCATCCACTGGCAAAACAAACACCTACAAAAATAAGTTAGCAGAGAACATTTAATGCCTTACAGATAGAGATTCACTGATGTAAATAGCAATAGCCAGCCATCTGTTTCAATACAATACCCTCACCAGACTTCAGAAAAATGCTTGTATTTAAGAATTTTTAAGAAAAATGCTTGTATTAGATTACACGCTTTCTATCCAAAATTCACAGAACAGACTGTAAGCTTTATGACAGACCCTTACGGAGCAAAAATACAGTTAAGTTTATAAAAATACAGCTAGTAAACAACTATGAGGTTATGACAAACTTACAGACTGGCAATCTGTTGTATGCACATACACAAACACCTGAAAAATCACCATGAAGTGTTTTAAGTGTACNGAAAATCAACCCAACTACTAGTTTCAGCAACAAAGTTCCTCTTTTGCCTTCACAGGCTTTTAATAATATTAATTGATTGGAAAAATTACTTTCAGTCCTCAAACAGGCAGCAGCGAAATGTGGCTAACTAAGTAGCAAAATAGTTCAAGAGGTAAGACAATCAGCAATTAAAACCTGTTTTCTAAAGTGCTAAAAGACAGTTACTTTAAGCTAGTGTAAACTCAGAAGAAATCAAGAAATCCCTACAGATAACTGTAAACTATTCCAACCCACTAGTGGCTGCTACTGTTGTCAAAACTATTCGGGGAAGAGTGCTTTACTGACAGAAGAATCATCCTTCAGTAGTAAAGTCTGTGAGTGACAAAGTGTTCATAAAATATTCTAGCATAGCTTTTTTTCAAGCTACAGCCTTATTTAAATAGTAAGAATAACAAACACTAAAGGCAAAGTGATACAAAAAATGTTTATGGTCAACTTTGTCTTGAGTACACCCAGCAAATTAAAGAATTTCTCTGAACTTAGGGAATTTGCATAGCATGCAGACTCTGTCACACATGGATATATTTATTCATCTACACTAAAATTTTGCAATTGCAATGGAATTACAGATGGCCAATACCTGATATATCTCTATCTCCCCTGTACCTCTTCCTATCCTCGAAATAAGAAGCTAACCAGAGGCCAGCTAATTTTTCCTATTTGTGGACTTTGAAAATATGGATGAAGGATAGAAATGAGATGACTAGCTTTGCTTTCATTGCAAGAAACACACTTGATCTGTTTGTCATCCTGTTTTTCATGTAAAAGGCAACAGAAGTGCCATGAGTGGACGTATTATTCAAACTGGTGCTTCTGTGCAGGAATTAGCTCATCTCTGTACAGAGTTTTTCAAAGTTCTTGATTTTCCTTTGACAGTATGTTTGGAAGACATATTCACCTTGGTCTGGATCAACAATTCACAAACCAAGTCTTCTCTCACTGTTTTGGGCTTCAGGATAAACTGGAAACAGTTTGGGAACTTCTGATCAAATCCTTCTGCATTACATCTAATTACTGCCACTCTGCATATTCCTGGAGTTCTTCAGAGAAGGAAGAAAGGCCTAGAAACGTTTAGAAGGAATGGTGCAACAGTGGGTTTCATATCCAAAAGGTAATAATATTTAAATGCCAATCCTCAAGTCACGTGGGCTGACAGTAAGTAACTGACAATAACACTACATGCTCACTAAACCAGACAAGCTATCAGTATGTCAGCTGATGGTTACAATTAACCATAGGTTTAAGATTTTTCTTGAAAGGGAAGAAAGACAGACAACACACATGCAAAAAACAAAAACAAAACAAACAAAAAAACCACTTTGACAAAACTGAAGTAATGAAATCATTAAAGAATGAAAATCTTGAGATAAAGTTGGGAATGGGAAAGCACACATGTATGCCACACTAAAAAATAATGAGGAAGGAAACTCCAACAACCTTGTTTAAATAACAGGTTTTAAGTTTGGTCTCCCTTTAAATTAAATTATCCTTCCGAAATTCTTTCCAGGTATCAGGAGAAAGGACTACACTTTAACAATACATAAATAAACAACCTAGAGAACAAAAGAAAGTTCTCCAAGAGAATGTATTGCAAAAAAAACTTCACAGATTTAGTCTCTTTTAGAGCTTATCGACAATAAAGCCAGGATTTGCCTGAAATTGATCTGATTTAAATGTAATAGTTGCTTATTTGACTTGTCTCCCACATCAGTAACATCATAACCGCATTTACTAACATCTAGCTAATGGACTAAATAACATTTTGCCATATGGTTGTTCTTCGAAGAATTCCTTGTTTCCCATACTAATCCAAATAACACAAATCAAAACAGAACACAAAAATCCAAAAAAAATGGATCTGAAGTTTGGTATTAAAAACATACACTGGCTGTTCCACTGAACAGGAATCAAGCTGAAAAAAACAAAGAGAAAAGGCTAAAGTCAAATGAGCTTGCAAAATAAATAAATTGCATAATTAAAAAATGTATTCATTAACATAAACTTTTAATCTCCATATTAATCCATGTACAGCTTTTTAAATTAAAAAAACCTAACTACTGATCTATTTCCCTCTCAACAAGTGGGAAGAAAAATCATAACACTTATTTATATGCATTCTTTGGCACAACTAAATTAATTTTCCAAAAAATTATTTTGCTCATTACTGCAATACTGTGCACACTTTCAATACTAGAACTCTGAAGACCAAGTGTAGAACATCATTTTTAAAGAGTCGTTTTAGAGTTCTTCACTCTTCCCTCAAGCAGTTTGACTAGGAAAAACTTCTGTTGTTCTGGAGTAGTATGTTTTACTAACAAAAGTAGAATATGAGAACAGAAATTTAACAGCTCGATTTCAGCATTCTTCTAATCTACTCCAAAACCTGCTAGTTTAGTCACCTTGCTTTAAAAATAGTAAAATGTATCCCTCCCTAGTGTATCTCCCAGTAATATTTAGACATGACTTTTCTGCTTGTCCCACTGCTACAATTCTTCCTGTGGCTTTACACAACATGCCAGGACTCTGAAGCACAGTAGAGTTCTTAGACCATCCCCATTACTCTAAAAAGCAACACGAAAACTACTTGCTGACTGAATCTCGTGTGTGTGTTCCAATTCCAGTGACTGATCATTTAATGAATGCAAGGTCCTAGAAGATAATTCTTTTACAAATATTTTGAAAAGATGTAGTATTTATTAAAATCCCAGAGCATCTTCCCTGCATACCTTTATTCAAAGGCAAATCTCATAACTGTTCAGCCTACTTCAAATTATTTTGCATTCAACTGTAAGGAAAGAACGTGTACAGACATCAGGGTAGCAAGTTGCTACAGGTCACTGTAATTGCCTGAAGTTGCAAACTTCTGCACTGTAGCAAATCTGAATTGTCTTAGCTTCCCATCACTAATAGGCAGCCATTTCCTCACTGAAACCATCACACACACAAAACCAACCACTGATTGGGATACTTTATCATAATACAGTGCTGCCAATCATTGTGTTTGCTACCATTCTAAGGTAAATGCACCTTTAAGTACTACTGCAAGTGTTTTGTCCTTACTCATTCTTTTAAAGATGTAGTCAACATAGCTCAGTTAATATATTCGTAATAAAGTTTAATGCTTCATTAATAGTTACAAAGGCAGATCTCTGGAAATTAGAGAAGGAAACATCTACTGAAAAGTAAGAAATTTCTCTGTTCTCTGCTTAAGTGCCTCCTCATAAGTGATGAGGAGGCACAAAACAAAGGCTGATGATGTAAGCTTTAATTGCTATTGTCTGAGAAATGAAGGCACAAGGATGCCCCAAACATTCTGAAGAGCAAGACCAGGGCAAACATATCCATCTGGCTGTTAGGTGGTTAACGGAGTGGTAAAACTGAATTAAGTGTAGCAAACTATGTAAATCAAACTCCCGAGTTAACATCTCTTCAAGAGACTGATCTTTCGCTAACATTTTTCAGGGTCCAGCAGCCAGTACTCTCAATAAATCAAGCTAGCAGATGCTGCTACATACGGCTGCCATTGAAGAAACGCCAGTTTGATGTTTTTACAGAAAGAGGAAAAAAATAGACTTGCATTTCACAGACCACTTTCATCAGTCTTCTGTAAAAGTGAAAAGAATTTTCTTGAGCAATGCGTTCAGAACTTACAAATCCAGCATGCCTGAATTCTCAAAGATGTACCTGACTAAGAAAAGCCACTGTGACACTGAATTAAAAATAAACCTAATTTTTCTAAGCAAATCTTAAGAATTTTTGACATTAGTTAGCCAGAGCAATTATTTTGATGACATACTTGGAGCATTATTTCCTAAGGCTTCAACAACTTTATTCATGAACTTCCACAATCAAGAACATACCTTGTTTCCAGCCCTCACACATGACAGTCTTCAGGAATTGCTGATTAGCTCAAGTTCACATTCAACTTGTGCAACTCACAAAGAAATCACTCTTTGTCTAAGATACGCAGTGGCAGATTATCAGTTTAGGGAATTCAATGTCAGAACAACCCAACATCACCATGAAGCATAAGAAGCCAAGTAATTATATATCATAGAGAATCACAGAATGCTTTTGTTTGAGAGGGACCTCAAAGATTACCTAGCTGCCAACCACTGAGATCAATTACAATATCAGGCTGCCCAGGGCCCCATCCAACCAGTCCTTCTCAGCAGAGCTCTCAAGGTGTTTTTCTCCCCCTCTGTATACATATCTGGTACTACACCAACCCAAGGCAACACCTTGTGGAACTTCATTAGGTTTACATGGGCCCACCTTTCAAGTTTGTCAGGGTCCCTTTGGATGAGTTCCACGTCTTGTAGCAACTGCACAACTCATCTTGGTGTCATCTGCAATGCTGCTTAGTGCAACCCTCAATCCCATCACCTATGTAACTCATACAGACATTGAAAGAGACCCAAAACTGACCGGCAGGGGACTTCACACGTGACCAGCCACCACCTGGACAAGTCAATTACCACAATACTCTTCCTTATTCACTGAATATTCACCGTCATACCCATCAAGGACGTAGTGCAGGACCATGTCAAAGGTCTTGCAGAAGTCTGGGTAGATAACATTAGTTGCTTTCATATCAATATTTAAGACTTTTGACACAGCAACTAATTGCTAATTTTAAAAGCAGGCAAAGGCAATGAACATTCAAGATTTTTATCTTTACAAGCTATTATTCATAGTGATTTAAAATAAATAAATGCTAGAAACCTTAATCTAAATAACCAATAAGGATATTGACAAATATTAATTTGACACAAAAATACAGAATCACAAAATAATTGATGGGGAACAGTTCTGAAGAAGAGTTACAATGCATTATCTTTATATACAATCAAAGAGATGACAAGTTGTTCTACAAGCCCTTTACTTATGGATTTGAGACATGCATGCCTATACTCCTCCCATAAATAACACTATAGTAACAACAATCATAACAGACAGTGCTGAATGTATTAGAACCATTAACTTGGATCTCTATCTTACCCAAATATTGGTTGCCTTCTACACTGCTTAAAAACCTGGTTCTCTTTTTTTAAAATTATCTGGGAAAGGAATTGGAGGCAGTGAGTAAGTTAGAACTGAAGAAATCTCCTCTAGTCACATGAAAAAAGGACATGTTATTTCATTGAAAGTTACTGTAACGCAAGACTAAATATTAACATTTTGCAGCTTGATGCTAACACAGACATCCCAAACCACTAATGAAAGCATAGGAAAAAAAAGTCATTTCTATCTACACATTTGATTCAGTTAGACTATTTAAATCAGTAGTAATCACTTTAATCCTCTCTGATGAAGAGGAAAAAAAAAGACTCAGAGAAAATGATATCTTGCCTTTTATTTTCATCTTCAAAAAACTGAGCAACTACAGTCATCAACTGAGTTTGTCTTACCTATTTTTTCCACTTCCAAGTACTTAAACTTCTCTTTTAAAGAAGAGTACTCTTGCCACTGCTACTAACAGATAATGCGCTCTTTGTTTTTCAGACCAACTGCAGAGTTTTCATTCTGAATCTATGATGCTAATGCAACTACCAGTCTAATTAGATTGCCAGGTTTATATGGTGAACAGCTGCAATAAGCACATCTCTGAGAGCAAAATTCACCATTATCAGCTATAGCTAAATATGCTAGTTTTTTGTTCTTCCTTTCCAATACATTTGGATGGTCAGAGTACTTCAAAATGTACAGGCTTGCGGAGGAGTGGCTGGAACACTGCCTGACAGAAAGGGACCTTGGTGTACTGATGGACAGTTGGGTGAATGTGAGCCAGCAGTGTGTCCAGGTGGCCAAGAAGACCAATGGCATCCTGATTTGGATCAGGAATGGTGTGTTGAGCAGGACTAGGGAAGTAATCCTGCCCCTGCACTCGGCACTGGTGAGGCCCCACCTCGAGTACTGTGTTCAGTTTTGGGCACCTCAAGACAGAAAGGACACTGAGGCGCTGGATCAGGTCCAAGGAAGGGCAACAAGGCTTGTGAAGGGCTTGGAGACTATGCCCTGCAAGGAGCAACTGAAGGAACTGGGGCTGTTTAGTCTGGGGAAAAGGAGGCTGAGGGGAGACCTTATTGCTCTCTTCAAATACCTGAAAGGTGATTGCAGTGAGAAGGGGGCTGGTCTCTTCCCACTGGTGACAGGACGAGGGGAAATGGCCTCAAGTTGCTCCAGGGTAAGTTTAGGTTGGATATCAGGAAAAACCTGTTTACAGAAAGGGTGGTTAAGCACTGGAATAGGCTCCCCAGGGATGTGGTTGAGTCACCATCCCTGGATGTGTTTAAAAACCGTTTGGATGTGGTGCTCAGGGACATGATTTAGCAGAGGGTTATTAGAATTAAGAGTAGTATGGTTAGGTTGCAGTTGGACTTGATGATCTTCAAGGTCTTTTCCAACCTAAGCAACTCTATGATTCTACCTGTAGAAGAGTTGCAAGGCTGTAGAGAAAAAAAAACCCAGATCTCTAATACTGTTTAAATACTCCATCAACATGGATTAACGTGAAAGGGAATGGTAAGAACTTAATTCACCTGCTGATTATACTGTTTTGTTTTTTAAATAAAAGATGAGAACCCTCAGCTCTCAACATTATATGGTATTTTGCTTACATACAGGTCTTTCTGATTTTTTGGTGGAAAATAAAACACATCCTCCACATGTAGAAGTTGAGAGGGAAAATAGAAAAAAAAAAAAAACGAGGGCAAGAAGTCAAGTCTCTAAGAATGAAAACTACTTTGAAATCAGTGTTGTTCCCTCACAGATAACATGTATTCATTGGACTAGGACAGTACGCTCTGGTCAAAAATCTTGTGTTCAAATTATTTTATTACACATGAAAATAATGTATTGCAAAAATGAAAAAGAAATAAGAAAGCATATTCAGCAAGACAAGACTTCAGGGTAAGAGCTTTCAGCAGCAACAACAGGTAGACAGATAAATGTCCTTCTCTCCCTTTTAGTTTTGCCATCTCTGCAGAAAGTGGTTTCAGGTCAGATACAAAGATCAACTAACAAACATTTAACTAAGACTTATTTCTTGAGATTTTCTGAGATTTTGAATCACTACAGTTAATGATAACAATGACAACAAAAAGCACACCCTTCTTTCCTTTGGAAGTACAGATGCAGAGAGAGAAACTAAACTGATCTTTAGTATTTAAACAAGGTTGAGTCTACTTACAGAGAAGGTGTCTTGCTCCTATTATGGAAGGGAGAGAAGATTCTTTGATATATGTATACCTGATGGTGAGATTAAGACACAACAGGTCAAACCTTGGCCCAACCAGTTTATTACAAATCCTAGTTGCTTAGGGAGATGGGGAAAGGGAGACAGGCAATAGAAAAGAGATAGGAAATAAAAGCAAGGAGTCTTTGCAGGAAGCAACAGAGAGAGAGTCATCACCTGGATCCAGCGCTGCTCGTAGTGCTTCCATTGGTCCGGCACCACAGTAGCAAGCAGGCCCCAGGGGATTCCTTCTTAAGTTTTTTTTTCCCCTAGGGGAATTCCCCCAACTACTTAGTTTAGCTGGGGTCTTTTATCCCTCCCTTCTCAAGTGTTTTTTGTTGTTGTTGTTGTTTTTTATTTTGTTTTTGTTTTCCTTCTTGTTAGCAAGACACTCCTGGCCATCCAGATAAGCCAGCAGGGAGTGGTCCTTCATTTGCCAGTGCACAAGCATTATCGCCTTTTGCAGTGGTCAACTCCTTCAAGCAGTGTGCAGTGCCTCCAAAAAAGACTGCTTGTCCAGCTTCTGCTTATCTTTACAATCATAAGCAGAAGTATTGTGGCACGGTGACACCACCACTCACCTCCTAGATAAGTCCCAGCTGCTAGTTCAAGCCTTATTGTCAAGAGGACTCACAAAGCGAGTTTTGAGCCAAGAGAGAAAAAAAGAAGGGTTCAGAAACCGTCTCTCACATGCAGGGAGAAAGAAATTCAGAAAGGGAAAAAGATATGCATCTTACAATGAAAACAGCATCTCAGAAGGCAGAGTATCCACTCCTATAAAAGCAGGCTAATTTTTAATCTACAGATTTCTACTTGTCCAATAGATAAACAGAGTGTACACAAGATCACTCCTGCCTTTCATGTCAATGCCTGCTTTGCATCTAACCTTGCGCAAACTCCACACAAATGTACAGTCTCTCAGAAATGTGTTTAGAGGCCATAGTATGACTGAAAACTTTGATGTTTACATGCAGCAGAGTCTCACTCCCCACTTTTTCTCCTTCAACTAAGTTTTATACATACGGGAAAAAACAGAACAACGTTAAAAAAACCCTTCAAATTAATCCAAATACATTAAATAATGCATGCATTATTTGTTGATATAGCCACATGTCTCTAGCTCTATGAAACAAAACTGTCTCACCATCCTTTCCATACAAGTGAATACTCACTTAAGTGAGGACTTGAGCTATAGGGACAGCATATAAACCAGAAGTCCTTTTCACTCACTGCGTTACGGCTGGCACCCCAAATAGTACACTTTTATTTTTAGAAGTAAAAAAATTTAAAAATGAAGTTATAGAAGATGGAGTCTATCCTAGGGTAATTACATCTGTCCAACAGTCAAGAGACCAAAGGATTTCTCCAAGTGAAGCTTTTTCCTCTTCTCTTCAGCAGGACAGACGATGACTCCAACACTCACCTCTGTGAATGCTATACTTAACCAACACGGTATCAAGCAGGAGCATCTAACACTAGTTTCTTGTTATATCAAGTATTGGCATATCCTTTAAAAGCACTCGAAAGTCAGATTCTTATGAGGAAATCAAGTCACATGACAGACAGAATTTTCTGCTATTTTTAAAAAATACTCTTGTCATAGTCATGTATTTTAACTGATCAGATCTCTCAAAACTGCAGTTCCACGGATGGCAAAATGACCGTTAACAAAATTCTGGGTCACCTTTCAAGAGGAAGACAAAAACCTTCCAAAGGCAATTACTGAACAAAAAGTTGCTAAGTCCATTAATAAAGCTCTCTGCAATCGAAAGGTTTTGAAAAGGAAGTAGTAAATTTATCTCTGTATTTGCCCCAATTCTTATTTCATTTAGCAATTCATGTTGTTGCTCAAAAAATAAAAAATTAAGGAACATAATGGGCAAGTAAACATCCAGAATCATGCAGACAGAGCCAGCTGTCTTCTGAGAATTAGTTACACCTTCTAGATGTAGCTTTATTGTTTGTCAGTACCATTCATGGGGAAAAGAAAAAAAAAAAGATCACCTACTCTCTAAACACTTTTACAAAGAAGACCAGCACATATAAGCTGAAGACCAATGACTGTAAGTTACAGACATGTAGAACAGATACAGTATTCATCAGTGGTAGCTGACAAGTGATACTGTTGAATACTGGAGACCACAGCAATTTAAGTAGGTGTTATGTTTGTCAAGGCATTTGAAAAAACTCAGGGAAAATCACCACATAGGTATTCCAGAACATTCTCTCTTCTACCTACTCAGCTCACAACATCTAATTTAAGTCTAGAAAGCTAGAAACTTCCATATTTAAAAATCTCAACAGCAAATATATTATAGACAGCACTTCAGCTAACTCTCTTCAATGTGTTAGGGAAGAATTTCACATGGGGAAAATATACACAAAGTTAGCAGAATAAGTTACGTAACAAAAATAATTTTAAATACCAGACAGAAATCTGATTTCAGATTTTACCCAGTGAAGGTATGAGATCATGACCTAATCATTTTTACATTTAAATTAATACAAGAAGTTCAAGAAGAAAAAAGTAATTTGATTTTTCTTAAGCATGTCAAATTAAATGTAAATAGGTGTAATTCCCTAGATTACATTATCATTTCTAGTAATTCCTGGATCACAGATTGAGAACAATTGAGCTAACCTGACTGTATATTAGGTAACATTTCAGAACCAGCGGTGAGGCATTGTACCAAGCTGCCCAGGGTGGTGGTAGAGTCGCTGTTCCTGGAGGTGTTGAAAGTTGGACTAGATTATTTTAGTGGTCTTTTCCAACCTTATGAATTACAGAATCATACATTAACATGATAATTACTTATGAGCAAAATAGGGCATATGAAGTAATTTTCTGGATTTTAGACACTACTAGAGAGGATACACTCAGACCCTAAACTCCATTCCTATCCCAAATGTAAATTCCTAATCACTTCAGAGAAACCTTTTTTGTGAACAATTCCTCCCAGTAGTTTTGAAGAATATGTTGCTTGAGCAAGTGAAATTTCCCTTTGGGAAGAACACTGCAGTATTCCAGGTCAACATAAAAGGCTCCCACCCAGAACATGAAATGACCATTGGTTTGAGTTCTTTTTAAGAAATGTTCCCATACGTATCTTGTTCACTAACGAAAGGTTTGGCCATTATAATTACCTAAAGATAAAGCAAAGGAAGCATTAAAGCTGGCACACAAGAAAACTGCTTCAAGTTTTCTTCAAGCCAGAGGATATTTGGATTGGATATCATTAAGAATTTCTTCATGGAGTTGGTTACGCATCAAACAGGCTGCCCAGGAATGTGATGGAGTTGCCAGTACCAGAGGTATTTAAGATAAGTATGGATATAGCATTTAGATACACAGATCAGTGGTGCACTCGTAGAATTTTCTGAGGGTAAAATTTCACAGACTTCAGCACTGTTAGATCAACTAGAACAGTTTCTCATGCCTCAGAACAAGTCAATGAATGCTACAAAAAAGGCGATACATTACTACTTTTTACAATAACCAACCACACCTGAGCAGAGCAGTATCACTTTAAGAAGCAGCACCAGCGTTAGACGTGAAATTGCCAATGTTATACTTTACAAACCAGTTAGCAGAGTTGTCTTAAAACAGATTCAAATTACAAACATTCCCTGTATTCATTAATTGTTCTAACAGGAAACTAGGAAAGAAAAAAAAAAAGAGACAAGCAATGTAAAGGATAGAAAAATAAAAAAATTTTAAAAGCCCTGTTGAAAGGTACTGCTATGATTCAACCCAGGAGGCAGCTTAACACCACACCCTTTCGCTCACTTTCCTCCATCTCGGTGGGATAGGGGAGAATTGGGTAAAAAAATGAATTTGTAGATTTAGAAAAAAATTAAGAAAGTTAAGGAAGATATAAATAATAGTAGCAATGATAATTTATACATTTATATGTACCTATGTGTATGTGTGTACTCATATATAAATGTCTATATCTACATATAGAGTTCTGTCCCCTTGCTGCTCCTTGTGCCCCCTAGGCCCCTAGCTTAGAGGGACAGTACGAGAAGCTCAGAAATTAGCAGGTCCTTGGCTCTGTACCGCCCTGCTCAGCAACAAGTAAAACTTCGGTGTGTTATCAACATTGTTTTCCTCCAAAAGCCGAAAATCAGCATCATACCAGACACTGTGAAGACGACTTACTCTGTCCTAGCTGAAACCAGGTCAGGTACACTTTCAGAGGGGAACTGTCAACAGGCTACTTGCCCCCAAAGTTACACACTCACTTTGTCTAGGTTGGGAACTTATGATGCAAAGACTAGCTCTGAAGCACTAGGAAGACTCTGAAAACAAAAGATTCACCTTTCTTTTTAAATACAGCGGTACATTTTATTGGTGCACTTTAATTTGCAAGCATTTTCAAATTTACAGATACAAGCAGTCTTAGATTTACTAAACTAGCTCCCCAACGGTTTGGCACTAAGCCAAACAAAAAAAATCTGGGAAGCAAGCATGAAGAATTGCTTTGTTACTACATGCCACTAATCACTAGTGACTGACCGCAAGGCTCTTCAGTTAGGATACCTGGCACTGTTACATGGGGACTACCAGTTGCAAAATCATCTGAGAACAGTATATGCATATATCAATGCCAGAAATCAAGTGTAAACAGGGATAAGCTGTCAAAGATGGCAAGGGATCAGTAATCACCAAATCAGTAATCATGAGATATTAATCAATATAGTGATATTAAAGAGTTACCATAGGTCAGCTACATAACAGCAAATGCAAAACTAAGAACACAACACAGGAACAAGTGAAATGATACAAATTCGTTGTTCAAACCACCATATAAAATTAAAGATCTAAAGCTCAACTGTCATTCTAAATCACTGAAATCCATACAACTACTCCATATATACACAGTACTCTCACCAGAATTTTTAAGTGTATAACTTGAACAAAGTATCAGAGCATTCAAAAATAATAGAGCAAAAAAAAAAAAAAAAAAAAAAAAATCACAATAACCAAGTGGTTAAGGAAAACCCAGGAGCTAACCTTTACCAAAACGCCATAAATATCTGCTTGTGATTGTTTACAGTACTTTCAGTAACTCATACTGCAGACAGATCTCAGATAACATATATAATGTACTTCAACATCAACTCCAACACTTTTCAATAACTGCAAATATTGGAATATATAATCAAGTAGTATTTATTCACCACAGTTAATGACAATTTATAACAACATTTTGTGGAATTACAATAAAGTCTGCAAGTACGTAGGTCAAACAAGACCTCACATAACTTGGATTTAGCAGTTCTACAAAACCAAAGCAAAAAAGATGTTTGCACATCTGCAGAAGCACACACAGCAACCCAACAACCAAATCAAATCACCTCCTAGATTTTTCAGCAAATTCACATTTTACAGTATAAAGGGAAGTTAAATCACTACCACATCATGAAAGAACTGTTTGAATTAAATAATTTCACCCTCATCTGAAAAGTATTTTAATGATACGAGGCCTCTTTGTCACTAGAATCGACTGTACACACATAAATACAAATTAGTTAACTACACAGCTTCAAGGAACTGAACACTTATCCATGTTATGAAGATGCAGATGAGGGGAATGGGGGGTAGTCTGAAGCCTGATGGAAAGAAAGTCAGATTCCCCATTCTTCTAAGTCATGCAGTATGCTGACATGTACATAGCATCTGCATAGCAAGCATTTTGACGCACAGAAAGTACTTACCAGGAAAACCAATAAAGATCAGCATCTGCCCCCATAATAAAACTACGAAATTCTGAGGAGTAGTCAAACAAGGAAAACGAGAAAATCTAATAAAAATCTTTCATATCTCTTATGAAAAACAAGCTGTCTGATCACAGAAAATAGCTTTCTATTACAATGATTCTATCCTTTAGTTAACTTCAGCTAACAACTTCTAAACACTTTTTTTTTTTGTAAAAAACGACTTGTCACATCATTTCTAGAGTAACTTATAAAAACATATTCATATGCCTATATGATCCATATGATTAGCAAGTCAAGTCTGACCTAATACCTGAGAGGAAAGTAAGCTGGGCAAAACAAAATGAAAGCATGTCACAAGCCCTGCAGTCTGCGAAGACTGGTCTTTTCTTCAGAATAGAACGTTGCTGAAATTCTTTTGTTTTTCTAACACTAGAAAAGTAATGCAGTACATTAAGAAGAAAAAAAAATAATCAACAAACAGTAGCATCAGCTGGGTATTTACAGATCTCAAGACATCAAAGAGCACAGAGTTTGGCAACTGTAAGCAATGAAGGTAAAGGACAAGAAGTCAACATAAGAATGCTACATAAATCAAAACACTACACAGAAAATACTGAAGTATGAGATAAACTAAAGGTATGTGTTACCTTCAAGACTTGCAATTTAACTGGTAATTTCAGATATTTAGAACTACACTGAGTCATGACTTAAAAGAATTCACTGAAAAATACTTCTTTGCAAAAATAAATCCATTTATTTGCAACATAACCAACAAACTGATCACAAAGGCTTCTCCCTCAAGCTTGTTTCCCAATATGAGAAAGTGAACAGTTTCAGAAAATAAGGTTTTACTAAGATTTAGCTTTGAAGTTAGCTAGACTTTGCCTTACACTATCCACAATGAAAAAAACCACTTGACTGTCCTCACTTCAAGACACCAGAGGCATAACAATTTGGCAAGTTATTGAACTAGATCAGATTATCATGAGACACTTTAATCAGTAGTATCTTTTTTTAACCAACTCATCAACACATCTAAGACAGAAGAACTATCTTCTATGCGTCAAACAATTAACTTCAACAAAGTGGAAGTGAATTTTACAGAATAATTTCTGGAAACAAAACTAGAATGTCAGAATAATAAATGTGACTATTAAAGCAGCTCTTTTCAGACAAATCTGTTGTCTAAACAGATGCATTTTATTTGGTGTATTTTTATTTTGCACATTTTGACCATTTTGTTCAGCACCCTAAGGACCAGCCTAAGTAGTCAAACACCTATTCTAGGGGCAGGAGCTGCATATCTCAGATGTTTCAGAAACATTTCACACATTAGCAAAACAGCGTGACTGCAAAATTTAGTGGCTATAATAAAGAACAACATATTACCTACAACAAGTAAACTATTCTAGAGGCTTTACCAACATCATCTTCTTGGATAGGTTATTAAATGTAAACAAATTGTAACTGCTGCAGAACCTAGTGATATATAATGTTACAGACTTTTACTCAGGCTTTTCCATCTGAGTACTACAGTTGGCTCAAGAGCCATGAAATAGATACACATTCCAAAATGATCTTGTAACCTGGATGACTCCAGTCTAGTTTTACATTGTTGTAAACTCATTATCATCATTTATTTTCTCCTTGTGCCCAGTTAATCAACTGTTCATGAGGACAGAAAAAAAACAGATGAAAAAAATGTCACAAAATTAGGAAGCATTTATATGCGATACTACACTTCAGTACTAGAATTAAGTAACTATTTATGTATTATACGACTATGCTGTACCAGTGCTCATCTACTAGAAACTTCCAAAGCAAAGCAGACAAAGATGACAGACCTATAGCATTTGTTACTTAAAAACAATGCTCATGTATTAAGAGAAGCCGTGGCTATCTATGTCTGTAGGCTTGGAATAAAGCCCCTGTCTTTAAAGACAAAACTTGAAGAATTAAATACTTACTATGAGTTACAATAACACACCTTGAAAGTAGAAGCAAGTATCTCTGCACCTTCAGCATTCACCCCTACAGTTAAAATTGACATATAAATTGGTTCTGCAGCAGGTCATTTTGGACAAGCCCAACAAATAACCTTATTTTGGTTTTAGCCTGCAAGAAAGCAATAAAATAAGCAATTTTCGACGAAGCCAGAAGGAGTGCTCTGAATAACTCAGGTCAGGGGGTACTGAACACTCTGAACTCCTCTGGTGGTAGATGAGGTCAGAAGCATGCTGTCTTGTTTTAGTTGAGGAGCTCCTTTAAGCCACAATGCCATACCTTTTGAACAAAAAGGGAAGCTGGAAAGCAGAAGTGCTCCTTTTAACACGGACAAAGTACTTCAGTTTGCCATTGTCCTCACAAGGGCAAATTAATCTGTGACAGAAAACTACCAACACGAAGACCTGGCAAGTGTTAATTCCTGTTTGTATTCCATGATCTGCCAGCTGTTTGACAAACTGACAACATGAAACACGGAAAGCAAAAAAATACAAAAAGCCTATGGTATTGCTTTTACCTACACAACGCCTGTTCTGGCTCAACTACTTCAGGTCTTTCAAACGTGACTGTACCGAGTTGTTACATTAAACCCTGAAAGGAAGGAAAGGGCCCTTGATCGTCCTACAAGTGTAATACAGTATTCCATCTCTGCCAGCAGTGTGGTGCATCAGCCTCCCCCCACCCTAAAAAAGAGAAAATGATACACACATTCCAAACAAGCCTCTCTCTGCAGGGCTCATCCAGCTTTCCCCTTCCCTCCAGCCCTTCCCCCAGCCTTGCTAGGTTCCCAAACCCGCTCTGATTTTAGGTTTCATTTTGTTGTAAACAGCAAAACGAACGGAGAAAGCACCCAAAGCGAGGATCCTTACCCTTGAAATCCCACCATGCGTGCAACAAGGAGGGTGAACTGTTTTTCCTCCTTTTTTTTTTTTTTTTTTTGAAGGGCGCTGAGGAGGGAGGGGGAAGAAACAAAGCCTACATGGAGGAGAGGCTTAAGCGGCGGAGGCAGAGAGAGAAGGCAGAAAGCCCGGCGGAGGAGCAGGGCGAACGTCAGCCATGTTGTGTGTGTGTGTTGGTCGAGTATTTACAAACCTGCAGCTGCGGCAGCGCTTGGAGTCTGGGAGAGGGGGCAAAGCAAGGATGAAGAGAGAGGCGAGGAGGGAGGAGAGAGGCGCATTGGAGAGCGAGAGAAGGGTGGGTGGGAAACGGCGGCAGCGGCAGGAGACAAAGGACCGCGCACCGCCGGGCGCAGTGCACACCCTCGCGCTCACGCACACGTTCGGGTGTCTCACGGTGGCCGCCAGCCCAGAGCACACCAAGCGGAGCGTCAGCGCGCCGCCTCCCGCAAACACAGCCTCCGGCCGTCGCTGCTAGTCCGGCCCCGCTGAGCGCACACCCCTCGCCCCGCCGTCCCGCGGCGCTTCTCCTCGCCCCCGCTAGCCGCCGGGGGCCCCAGAGCGGGCCCCAGCCCTCGATACAACAGCCCCGCAGAGGGAAGGGGGTACCGAGACCGCGCCGGGGAAAACAGCGGTTCCCCGGAGCCCGGAAGGGTGGGGGCCGCCAGGGCGCTACAGGACTAGTCCGGGGCCCGCAGCCGCCCCGCCCCCCGTGGCTTCCGGGCAGGCGGAGCGGAAGGGGCGCCGGGCGCGCGTTGGGGGCAGGGTGTGGGCGCCCCGGGCGCGCACATAGTGCTGGCCCGGGGGAGGGAGGGTAGGAAGACGAGGCAAGGCTGGGAGCGGTGGCGGCGGTCCCCCCGCAGCGACTCCCTTCGGCGCTGCCCGGTACTGGGCCGGGCCCGGTCAAGGGCGGCGCGACGGGCCGCGCTCCCCCCCCCCCGCTTCCCTCCCGCTCGCTCACCTGCCGCCGGGACGGGCGCCCGAGTGTGCCACGGGGGCGGCCCAGGGATGCCAGCGCTGCCGCCGCAGCCCTCCCTGCCTCGCCGGGCCGCTCAGCTCCTCCGCGGCGGCAGCGTGGACGGCCGCTCCCCTTGTCTTGTTTGCACCCCTCCACCGTCGCCACCGCTGCCTCCTGCTCGCCTCTGCCACATTTGGATCCCCCTCTCCCTACGCAAGCTCAGCCGCCAGCACAGAGGCCTCCTCACCTTCCTGCCAAATAGTGAGCCAACCGCATAGAGTCGTTCAAAACACAGGGCCTAGCCCCGCCCTCCGCCGCCGTGCCCTCCCCCGCTCCCTCCACGGCGTCGCGCAGGCGCACTGCGGCGCCTGAACTGCGACAGCGACGCAGGGAGTGCGCTCCCGCCCCGTCGGGGCTGCCGCTCGTAGTGCGCATGCGTACGACGTAGTCTCTGTAATTTTTTTTTTTGTGTGTGAGACGAAGTTTAATGCATGACCAGAGCCACTAAAAATTATTATGTGTAGGACATGTCTGGGAGATACAGGTACAGTTAGTGTATAAAAACTGTAATTGATTTGTAGAAATTATTTCAAGTACACGTTTAGATTCTCTAAGTTTGGCATTGGTAAGTGTGCTGGATGAGGTCCAAATTCCCAACCGTCGTCCTTTGAGAGAAAATACCAGAACATGAATGTAAAAGCATGTATATTTTGCTTAAAAGTGTTAATGGTGTTGGAAATATCCAAATAATTTTGTCAGGACGGTATCTCTGATAAAGCAGATTTTATAATGGCGGGCATCCCACAAGCGCACCTATGGGCATGGATATGACAGCTTTTGNATTAGTACATTTCAGCCTCCTTCTGGAAGGCCCTAGAATAGTGGCAATGTGATCACAGAATCACAGAATCACAGAATGGCCCAGGTTGGATGGGACCTGAAGGATCATGAATCTCCAACACCCCTGCCATAGGCAGGGCCACCAACCTCCCCATTTAATACTAGACCAGGCTGCCCAGGGCCCCATCCAACCTGGCCTTGAACACCTCCATGGACGGGGCATCCACAACCTCTCTGGTCAGTCTGTTCCAGCACCTCACCACTCTCATATTAAAGAACTTTCCCCTGACAATCCAACCTAAATCTTCCCTCCCTCAACTTAAAACCATTTCCCCTTGTCCTGCTGTTATCTACCCTTTCAAAGAGTTGACTTCCCTCCTGTTTATAGGCTCTCTTTATACTGAAAGGCTGCAATTAGGTCACCCCACAGCCTTCTTTTCTCCAGTCTGAACAAACTCAGCTCCCTTAGCCTGTCTTTGTAGGGGAGGTGCTCCAGCACCCTGATCATCTTTGTGGCCCTCCTCTGGACCCTCTCCAACAGCTCCCTGTCTTTCCTGTACTGGGGGCTCCAGACCTGGACACAGTACTGCAGATGGGGCCTCACAAGAGCAGAGTAGAGAGGGACAGTCACCTCCCTGTCCCTGCTGGCCACCCATCTTCTGATGGAGCCCAGGATCATACTATAAAAGGCACAAACCTAAGAATCTGTACATATGCCCACCACCAGAGGACCATGGCTACAAGTAGAGATCGTTGCTGGATCCAAGGGTGGTGATACCATTTCTTCTCTCTGACTTCACTTTTGACTGGATCCAAGGGGAGGGATATTCTTACTTTTTGCTTCTCTTTCACGTCTTTCTTTCTCAGTCTCTTGACTTCACTTTTGGCACACTGTTACAAGTTTTGAATATTGTCAGGTTTTGTAAGGCTGTTGTCTGTTGTAATTCTGGTGAGATTTAAATCCTTGGGGTTTGCCAGGCCACTATTTTCCATAATTCCACTGAATTTATATGGAGCTAATGTTGTTTCAAGTTCTACCGATCTGCTATCTGTTGTAGTTCTGCTGAGTTTTAAGTAAAATTCATGATTTGTTTCAACCTCGCATAATTGTCATTACTCCTTGTTAACACACAGAGAATTAAAAGTTTGACTTCACCCTAGTCCACTGAGTGGGACAGAAAAGAGATAATACATATTTATAATACACAGATGACATACAGTATAACTATGACATTGTAAATACTGATAAGACTGATAGGAGCTGACTGAAGAAATGAAGTTCTTGTTACCTATATATTAAATATTTTCTTCCTTTCTTAATGTGAATGAGAAACATATCTATCATTCCAGTTTAAATCAATAAAGATTGTTAATGCTGTCTTCCCTAACCTACACATAATAGTCTTTAGTGGTCAGTGTCCAGTGATAAACAACTTTTTCAATTCTCCTCTGTGTGTCACCTTTGCATTTAAACATCTTGAAATCTTCCATGTGCTGCATGTTTTTGAAATAAAAATTCCCACAAACATTTCACAGGTAGATAAATAAAAAATAATACATATTTTTTCCTTTAAGTCTTCCATAAATATGCATTTTTGGCTGGAACACTGATTAACAGACTTCTTTGTGCTGTAATCTGCATGCACAATTTACGGTTACAAAACTATTATTTTCAAAAAAATACAAAAAAATGAAAGATTTCAGAATATTTCATTGATTCAAACATATTCCCCTCCAAAAGAAAAATGAGAATATTACTGACCTCTACAGTGACAGAAAAAATCATAACCTGAAATCAAGTGATAAATGGAGAGGATATATATATCCAGTAGAAATAAAATCAATACTGAAAAATACAGGAAATTGCTTCAAATTGCTCTGGCTTAAATTTTTAATGATTCAAGTGCATCTGAAATGAGCTAAACAGCCTCCAAGAATGTATACTCCCATTGATAAATATCTGAATGTAGGTGTTTTGCCCAAGAGATGCTCTTGTGCTTTCTCTTAGTAAACAAATTCCAGGTGCTGCTTACTACAGAACAAAATGGTTTGAAAAACACCAAGGGAAATTGTTCCTTTTAATGTTTGATGTTGAGTAAATTTGCTTTCATTAGGAAAGCCAAATAAATGATAAGTTCCTTCTTAGGAAGGAACTAAACTTACAGGAGTTAAGTTGCAGAAAATCATGCCATTCAGGGAAGTCTGAAGTGCTTGTAGAAACTGACAGTGTTGACAATCGTATCTGAATTTCATGGTTGCTCCAGAAGTAATTCCTCCTATTTACTTCTATTCAAACCACAACAAATGCAAATAGCAGAACAATACTATTTGATAGAGCAAATTCTCAGCTACAAAACTTTATTTTTCAGCATTGTCACCAGTATTAGCTGATTCATATAGATAAGCTGATTGAGAAACTCTTCATTTTTTGGTGTGACAGCTGTGCAGGGCCAGCTGGAATGTGGCTCGTCTTTCACACTGCTGTTGCCACTGCTGAAATGCATCAGCCACCGCCTCATTATTCTCACATCCACTCTTTGGTCTCCTTAAACATTCAGAAATCGTTGATGTATGTCAACGAGGGCAATTTTTTTCCACATGGAGGAATTCATTGGCACACCTTTGCTTCATCCTAACTTCCATGTCAGATGCCATTTTGTTAGACTACCCCTCTGCTGCCATCTGCCTCATTGCCAAAAAATGTAACAGAATATTGGTGGGAAAATTCAGCCTCTACTGCCATACAATCAACATTTGCCTCTGCCATCATGGGAAAACATAATAAGACAGGAGGCATTACTTTTGGAGTAGCCCTCATATATTGTACCAAGAATGAAGAAAGTGATATTTGATGTTTTCTGTCTGTGGTTCCTGAGAATTCAAAAGTTTTTTCATCAGGCTGGTGGAAATGAAAACTTTTTTTTTTTTTTTTTCCACCTTAGACAACTAATGAATCAAAAGAAGTAATATGGACCAGCCAATTAGCAACATCAAAGTACACACACATTAGAAGGAGAGAGCAGTGAATGTATCTAGATATGCAAAATGATTATTTAGATTGTGGCTACTTTTTCCTCAGTTCCAACATGTACACTATTGCTGCCTCCTTCTTTATGGCTTATTTTCTGCTTCTCACCATCTTATATTCTGTATTGACATAGCCATTTGATTACCGTCAAGGGGGTTGCAGGTTACATGTACACGTGCATACATGCATACACACAGGAGAATACTGGTATTGTTGCTTAAAAGTCTTCACAAATGACTCTTTCTTGATGTAGTTTTAGACTGGTGCTAACAGGATTGGCTGAATTGCACCAGGTGAGCAAACAGCATCTCAGAGGAGATATGGACATGAAATGTGTTGATGGCATGTAGCTTAGCAGATCAAGGTCCTGAATTGAAGAAATTGATGCAGAGAGAACAGCAGCAGTTTTATTACCATTAAGCAGGTATTCTTATTGCCAGCATTGGAGAAGCACTGGGGTTTATCCTACATCAGTGCTCCCCGAGTAGTCGTTTACAAACAGGTTATATTCTTACAGGTGCTACATATTCATTATATTTCCAAAAATCATTAACATAGTCAGTCGTGTCCCGTCCCCCCCCAATATAATCATTCAGAGGTCTCTGCTGCCGTCTAGTGGCCTTTCAATATTATCACAGCCCATCCAATGGTTTTCCTTCAACAGTCTTCATAATGTCTGGTGGTCCACCTCTCATTGTTTGCTTGGCTCGATGCCTATAATCTTTCTTCCTCACTCTTGTGATTACAAGTTCTTTGTTCTTGTGATTCGAGAAAGAGTGGTTTTGTAATATTCTTCACTGTTTAGAAAAGCCATGTTTAAGAAAGAAGAAACCCATATCAGGAAATACCTAAAGGTTGCTAAGCCTAATTTCCTGACTTGTGATACCTATTATGCTGTGCTAAAAACCATTAAATTTAATTTTACATTTACACTTATTTAGCAGCCTTTCTCTTGTAGGTACGTACTTTCTTCTCTAGTTCTATACCTCAGTGTTAATAATATTTTTTCAAAGCATTCTCATCAAGTCTGTGTGGATATCCTTAGAGCACCCAGTTTGGGAATCAAAAGGGAGTCACTAAATCCCAGCAATCACAGATTCACAGCATGAAGGGACTAATTACCATCTTAGCAAGAACAAAAATATATATCCAAGTCAGCATTTCACCAGCAACTTAAAACGTGACCCAGGAGAAGTACTGCTTATCTTTTTCTCTGCATCATCTAGAGGAAGTCTGAATGCTGGAAAGGCATCTGGCTGTACACTTAGTAGTGTATTAGGCTTGGTAGTCTGCTTGGTCTGGTGCTGTTTGAGTACAAATGCTTGCTTTAGCATGATAATTAACAACACCGTTAAAAGAGCTGAGCACAGAAGTGATGTTGTGGTTAAAGCCTGTCATTTCACCATAGACAGAGGCAGATCACATGATTTAGCCACAAGATATCTGTATATTTTGAGTTAGGCCTATGATTAATTGTCTAATCTTTGATGCCATTCTTTACCTGTTGCAACACTGATACCGTAAAGCGGTCGATCAAGAAACTCTGTAAGATTCAAGCTGGAGGGTTAGAAAGTAGGCATTCTTTAATATCAGCACTGGATGTGTGTGGAATATTCTCCTCCTGTCACACATACTTTGCACACACGGTCTTCAGTTTATACACATTCAGAAGCCTTCCTGGAGGTACATACATATTCCATACAAAGACTAGTAGAAACTTCCTTATCTATACAAAAGTCTCAGGAACCTCCCTTATCTATTCAAACACAAAGACACAGACCCTTCCCATTCTCTAAACAAACTACAGGGTTATCCACTTATCAAGCTGCAATTTGTATCAACATAACCAGCTTCTTAAAAAATTGCTTTTGTTGATCATAATGTAAATAAAATTTATATGGGAACAACTATATAATAAAGTCACTTTGATAGATGAGGTGAATTCAGTATTATGATTTACAACACATCTTTTTTGGTCTCAAGTGTGGTCTTTTTTACTCTACTCTTACTGTTTTATTTATTTGATGCCTAAACTTAGACTTTACACTCCAATAATTAGTTCTCTTCAAGGTGCACGGGCATGCTGTAGCATTAGACAGACAGAGACTGCTCAGAGGAGGGGTACAGCAAACAGACAGGAGACAGCAGTCATACGTAAGGTAAGTTCTGTCTGGATGTAAAGAAGAACAGACTTCCTTGGCCAGGCCCAGGAAAGAGATGCCTGGAGACTATGGTATTTCCATCTTTAGAACAGTTCAGAACTCATCTAGACAGGACCCTGACTAATTCCATCTAACTGACTTTGAAGTTAGCTCTGCTTAGAGCAGGTATTTAATCTGCATAACATCCAGAAGTCTATTCTAACTTTTTTTTTTTTTTCCCTGCTTCACAGCTGAGCATTGTTCTCTGTGAAGCTTTCCTGAGAAAAAAAATATTCACATGGATGCAGAAATTCACTTCTCCTGAAAGTAATGAAATCAAGGAAATGTCACTTTACTATTTTTTAGTAACGATTGCCCCTCAAAAAGTAAAAGTGCTAGGAATGCTGTTGCCTACTGTGGAATTTGCTAACGTCTCAAAAACTGATAATTTGACTTTTTTTTTTTTTTTTTTTTTTTTTTTTTGTAGGTAGAAAAAAAAACAGACAAGGAAGATAGTACTCCAAAATATATTTTTCCTTCATTTTTGTCATAGATGGACTATGAAACATGAGAAGCCTGATGAGCAGCTTAATTTGCAAATACACGATGCTCATTTTCATCCTGAAAATTTTTATTTTAAAGAAGGTTTGGAAATATTTGAGATAAGTGTACTGCCTGTGATATGTACTTCAGTGCTTTTCAGGGAAACTTAGAAATAATACTAAAATAATAATAAAAAAGTTGATTTGAAGAAATCTATGCAGAGAGACTTAACAGCAAAAGTTTTATTACTGTAAAGCACATATTCTCATTGGCAGTACTGCAGTAGCATTGGGATAACACTTCAAAAATGCTCCACTGGTTGATCGTTCCTGCACTATAATCTGTCACATGTATTACATATTCATTACGTTCCCCAAATCATTGTCCTATCCACTCCCCATGATTGCCCAACAGATACAGCCTTATGTGGCCATCTTCCATGTCATCTAGGGTCCTTCTAGTATCATGATGGTCCACTGTTAGTCTCTGGGGTAGCCTCACTTATTTCCTCCAACAGTCTTTATATTTTAAAAACATTCCTTTTGTCTCAACCAAAGATTGCTGTGGAATGCAAGGGCAACCAGAGGAGACTCTGCACAGACAGATAAGAAATACAAAGGGGAATGTCTTGATACTTGTCAGTCGCATTTTAGGCTAATTGGGCCTGGTGTAGGAGTCCCTGCTCCTTTTGGCATTGATAAGGACTCCACAAAACAGGCGCAGTTTTTCCACTGTTGTGTTTTCTTTTGCCTTGTTAAACAGAACAGTCTTACAACATGCTTCCACATCTTCAATGTTACATCACAGTTATCATCCACAACATCTAAAGGCTACAGTGGTGTTGTAATCAAGCATTAATCATATTATAAAATTCAGTGGCTATCCTTATGAGGATATATTAACAGAAGATTTTGTGTAATTACTTCCTCAAAACAAAGTACATAATGTCAGTCAAGTAAGAACTAACCTACAAAGGTTACAAACCTTTGTATGTTTACCATTTAATACAACAAATGTGTATTTTGTCTAGGTCAGGATGACCATCCTTGAAAGTGCTAATGTGATTAAGGAGGGGAACTCTTAATCACAATGTGATGACTAAACGTTCTTTGAGATAGGCGCATCGTGAAAAAATTAGCCTTCATGTAGGGAGATTAGCCCTATCTTTAACTGAACAATTTTAGGCTGGAGACTGTATCAGGTGTTGGAAATATCCAAATAATTTATCAGGACAGTATCTCTGATAAAAGCAGATTTTCTTTGCAATTGCAATGGTGGGCATCCCGCAAGCAGAAGCACACCTGCAGAGACAGTGTTAATCTTTTATGCCCTATTACCTGACACTTACCTTTTCCTCCCCTGGTTCCTCATTGGATGAGTACTTCAGGTACACAGATCTTCCTAACGCTTAACTAAACATATGGATACTGGCTAAACATAAATTGTTGCTATCTAAACATGTATATTGCTAATTATTTAACTTCTCCTCCTTAAATTCTGTATCGCTCAGGTCTTGTCTGTCCAGCATCAAAAATGAGTAGTCTCTCAGCGTAACAAGCCTATTGATATCCTTGTCACACTGTTTAGGAGTGGGATGTCTAACTTGTCTTTAACTCAAGGCTCAGTGATACTCCAGATGGCTGGACAGACAAGAGCTGCAGTCCTTGTATCTATAAATTAATAAATCCATCTACCTAATCTCTGCGACTATAAATTACTTCACCTGTCTGCTGAGCATGCGAAGACTATCAGAGACACTTGAAGAAGTAGTGATGTTCCTTGATTTGCATTAAAAAAACTTCAGAGAAAATGAAACTGATCTAACCTGTATTTTTAGATAATTCTCAAAGGGGGGAATTGCTGTCAGTCAAGTAAGAACTAACCATTATACAAGTTTTTGTATGTGTATCCTTAGATATAGCAAATATGTATTTTTATCTAGGTCAGAATGCCCATCTTTAAAGCAGAATTCTTAATCACAATGTGACAACTAAAGTTATCTTTGAGACAGAAGCATCTTGAAAAAATCTGTGGTTAATTAGCCTAACTAGCATAGCCTTCAGGTAGGGAGTCGAGCCTTATCTGTAACTGATACCTTGTGTCAGGGTAGTGGTCAGGTGATAAAAACATGAATAAAAAAGCATCATAAAAATTGTGGGGATTGCTAGCTTTGTGAAAGGCTACCCGGCAGCCAGACTTGTGCAACCTTGCAATAAATTATTGTCTGTCTCTGTATGAAAATGTCTTACTGTGCACTGAGTAATGAATCTGCCTTTCAGACAACAGTGGCAGAAAAAGAAAAAACAACACAACATTGTGAAAAACATCTAAGAAAAAGACATGACATCCTAACAATCTACTGGAAGCTTTTGCAGAAGATATGGAGACTGTTCTTTCAAAGTTTTAATACTGAGGTAGGAGAGAAAACATTATGAAATTCTAATAGATTTTTGAGCAAGCTAATTTTATTTCTATGAGAGATGGAAAGTATTATGTAGATTATCTTGTGTGATTTTTCTTCCAGTAGTGTTGGATTAATTAACAAATACTGTTGTTTTTGTTCTTCACAGTACTTACCTAATTTTGTATTTGTTATTTTCATCTGCTTTCATTTGCTTCTTCATAACCCTTTTTTGCTATAATTACAGTCGTGTTACTTTCATTGTAGATGCATATGCAATTTTTTACACGTAATTTGTATGAAAAGAAAGTTGAACTTTACTGTATTCTGTATTGGTACTGCAGATGGAGTACGTACCTAACTTAGTAGCATTATTTACTATATTTTAGTGCTGTCTCAGCTCTGATTGCCTAAGGATATAAATGTGTCTGCTTTGACAGGGATATTTATCCGGTTCAGTTTTAGTAGAATGATGGACATAAAAATAAGTGATAACCCACAGACTACTAGGTGTGCTTAAACTCACACACTAACACATCTGCCTTCATTAAACCAGCAACCACCTAAAACACACACTTGCACAAAAGCCTGTTATGTTATACACATTCGTACTTGCAACGTTTCCTAAAAAGGATTACACAGAATACATACAATTCACAAGGGAAGTACTGTATTGAGACCTCAGGACTGGAAAAAAAAAAAAGAGTTAAAAAGAAAATTAATACAATATGCAGCAATGAACAATTATTACATACCACCCCATTTGTGAGAATTCATTAAATGTCTTGAAGAAAGCATGTCATATAAATCCTATTCCCCTGCAGGCCAATGAGACTTGACAGTGCCAGGCTTCAGGGAGACCATACAAAAAATAGGACCAGGTTACACTGCAACAATGGTTAACATAAGATCTTCACAACCATTTTAGTAAGTGCCTTCCATAGACAAGCCATCAAAATACAGGAAATGTATATGCGCAGTTACCAGAATGTAGTAATTTCATCACTTGTCTTTGTGGAAACAGCAGTGAGCCAAGCAATCAATGATGGATGGAGAAACCAATTCAATGACAGTGCATTTATGCAAAATAACTGTCTTTTGTGCCTTAGTCTTTCTCTTCTGGGGAAATTAAAACAAAACAAAACAAAACAAAACTTTCAAAAACAAGCCTAAGGGAAACTTTCATAAAAGGAGAATAAAAATATTTATTTAGACTTAAAAATACTGGGATGTTGTTTTGACACGTTGTTTCACCTCACATGATCTAAAATTTCAATGGGAATTTTTACTGCTAGCACTCACTTCTACTCTATCCCTCAAAAACATTTTCCAGACTCTNCTATCCAGCACCAAAAGCTAGTAGTTTTCCAACATCAAGAGGTTTCTGATTTGTAAAGATATCTATTATGTCTAACTTGCCTTTAACTGAAGGCCCAGAAGTTTTTCAGATGGCTGGACAGACAGGAGCTTCAGTCTTTATGCTTATAACTTACCCCATCTACCTAATCTCTATGGATATATCTATATCTATCTATATATATGTGTATGTATATATTGTTTTACTTATATACTGAGTATGCATTGTTGGGGAAGGTTTATCTAGAGGATGAGCAATGAAAACTACCAGAGAACACTGATAAAGTAGAAAGACCCCTAAAAAGAACTATTAATTGTAATAAAGGACCCAAATGGTAGCAGAGGTCATGAAATTAACAAAATTCTTATCTTGTTCTTATGCAGAAACAACATTAAATTCCCATAATGGGAAAACAGGAAAGTAACTTTACTCATCTCTGTGTTAATTTCACAATTAGTAATTTCATCAAACATTGGCTGTATCTTTTGAAGCTCTTCTTAGGGGGTTTCTGAGCAGAACCTGGGATGCAAGCTACAATTTAAGGATTTTTTTCTGCAAAGATGACTAAAGAATTTTGCAAGAGCATTAGGACAAAGTATGTGTATGAAAGAAAAAAACACAGTAAGGAGAATTATACAAAAACAAACAAAGAAACAAATAAAAACCACAGTAAGGAGAAGTTTTGTTGTCCAAATATCTGGTCTAGATCTTTACGCTTTTCTTTCATGTTGCATTTATCTCTTGCTATATACAGACCCTGTGAAAATGAAAAACTTGCAATCTTTTAATATTTTCATGTATAAGAAGAAGGGCCCTTAGTTCAAAAAGTGCTTGGAGTAGTTGAGGCAGAGAATAAAAGATTGCTGCTATCCTGGGCTGAGTCACGGCAATCCTTAATGGTTGTCTTCCAGGAACAAAAGAGAGATTCCTGAGAGACATTACTTTGGAAATCCATCCAGATCAGGCTCGTGGAGAGCTAGCAGAACATGCTCTTGATCTCTGAGTGCTAGGCATTGTCCACAAAAGAATGCTGTTACATTGCACAGAAAGAGAATTAGATGATCATGCTTTCCCATCCTAGACTCATCAGCGGTGGCTGATCCCTGAGCTGGCTGGAAAGAATGTCCAGTTGAGTGAGAAAATTGGAGTCAGACTGCCCATCAAGGCCATTTACTCATTCTTCTGTATTGCAAACAGCTCCTTTCTTTCCTTTAGGCAAGGTGAAACCTTTCTCTTTAACCCTTTAAGTTTTGGGTGTGACTTAGTGCTTCGGTTCAACCAGACACAGATAGTGATTTAGGAGATTGCCTGGCTGCAAGCTTGGAGCTCTGTGTTATACTCCAAATGATGTCCCAGTTTCTGGGAAAAGGTGAGTAGTTGTGCTTGTACGGAGAAGACCAAGTTGGGGCAGGCTCCTTGCATATCACGTGACTAGACAATGTGTGTAAGTAATAGAGGCCAACTCAGAAAAAATTCGGGACATAGAAGTATCAAATTTTTCGGTTGACTGTAGAGTGATCTCAGAAAGACAAAATAGAGGACTACATTTTGTGCTAAGCTGACTCCTGTTGAAGGAGAGGCAGTGTTGTTTCTGTAATGGGGTAATTTCAAGTAGAATTCCTTTCAAGATTGTTCTTGTTATCCATGGAACAGTGAAACAAACAAGAAGGAGGTGTGTGTGTGCATATACTGTGAGGGACAGTACTTGACCAGCCTGATCTCCTTCTATGATTGAGTGATCTGCCAGGTGGATGAGGAAAAGGCTGTTGATGTAGCCTACGTAGACTTCAGCAAAGACTTTGACATTGTATTCTCCTAAGGAAGCTGGCAGCTTGTTGCCTGGACATACAGGTAAAGAATTGGCTGGAGGGCTGGACCCAAAGAATGGTGTCACCAGTAGAGTTAAATCCAGCTGGTGCTCAGTAAGAAGTGATGTTATTGATGGCCTGGACGAGGGGATTGAGTACACCCTCAGTAAGTTTGCAGATGACACCAAGCTGGGAGGAAGTGTCAATCTGTCTGAGGGTAGGAAGTTCAACATGACCAAGTGTCAGATCCTGCACTCTGGCCACAACAACCCCAGGTGATGCTAAAGGCCTGGGGCAGAGGGCTGAAAGGCTGCATGGAAGAAACGGATCTGAGAGTGTTGGTCAACACTCAGCTGAACATGAGCCAGCAGTTTGCCAAGGTGGCCAAGAAAACCAATGGCATCCTGGCTTGTATCAGAAATAGTACTGCCAGCAGGAGCAGGGTGGTGTTCATCCCCCTCAGCTGGTGTTCAGTTTTGGGCCCCTCTCTACAAGACAGATATTAAGGCCCTGGAATGTATCCTCTGGATGGCAGTGAAGCTGGTGAGGGATCTGGTGCACAAGTCTTATGAGGAGCAGCAGATGGAAGAGGGATTGTTTCATCTGGAGAAGTCTCAGGGGAGACCTTGTAGCTCTCTACAACTCCCTGAAAAGAAGTTGTGGTAAAGTGGGTGTCAACCTCTTCTCCCACGTAACTAGCAATGGGGCTAGAGGGAATGGCCTCAAGTTGCTCCAGGAGAGGTTCAGGTTGGATACCAGGAAAAACAACTTCTCCAAAAGAGTGGTCAGGCACTGGAACAGACTGCCCAGAGGGGTGGTTGAGTCACCATCTCTGAAGGTGTTAAAGAAACGTTTAGGTGTTGTAGTAAGGGACATGGTTTAAGTGAGGAAATATTGGTGGCAGGTGAACAGTTAAACTAGATGATCTTGGAGGTTTTTTCCAACCTTTGTGATTCCATGGTTCTATAATCCCAGCTTTTTGAATGAACAAGCTAGTTACAAGTTCCTTGTATAGTCTAGATGGGCTGTTCAGGGTGCTCCCAGCTTTTGGCTTCCGTATGGCTGAAGGAAGATACCTGAGGTGTCAGCAGGGGAAAGCTGGGTCAAGATAGTTGTTCAGCAGTTGCGTGACGACAGACAAGTGTAATCTGTTGGACTTTTAAATTCGGGGACTTTTAGATGAGGGGCAGCAGTCCAGAGAGTGTTAAACACAAGTATAACACAAGTGAATGGAAAGTATGTTGTACACGATACAATTTTTCTGTTTAAACAGTGTAAAACAAAGTTGAGTACTTGAAAAAAGCCAAAACCCACTCTTTGGCTTACAGTGACGTGAGGGTTGAGTAGAGTCTGATTGAAGGCTGTCATGCTGTGAAATTAAGATGCAACTTAGCCCAGTATATAACGTCCTGTAAACTGTCTTTTAACTTACTCTTTTTTTAAAAAGAGTGCTGTACATGAACTTCCCAGAACTTTTTAGTGCTTTGGTGTAATACTTATTTCTTCTGCAAATGAAGTGGCCAAACTCTTCCACAAGCTTTCAGTACTATTGGGTAGCTTGGATAGGGACTAAGTTCACCTTGATTTCAAAAAGCATTGTTTTTCTGATCTCCTCCCCCAGCCTAAAGTGAATTAGCCTTAGTTATTGAAAAATCATATTCTGCTTTTGATAGAGCCAAGAAATTTCAGAATCCAAATGGGAACATCTGAATTTGAAAGATGAATGACATCTTGCCTCTTAGCCTGTTGACTTGAAATGCAGAGATCAGTCAGCCACTTCTGCTTTAGCTTTCCCTAAATGGAGCAGTTTTATCTAGCTGGCTCCCTAGTCAGTTTGTCTTCTTGAAGCAAGTTGCTCGAATAAGAGAGGTCTTACTTAAATCAAGAGAACTATAGGCCTCCTTCCAAGAGCTTTGATATATCAGATGGTTTCAGCTTTAATGCAATGTATCATGCTTACAGGAATTAACCATTTATCTTTTAATAACTTCAGTACAATAGCAATAAGCTTCAAATGTATGTGATCTACCTTAAAAATTGCCTTACATGAATGCTTGCTAATATCAGGAAGTGGTGAGTAAAGTAAGGCTTTTAAGAGAAATGCTCCAACATCTGCTGAAATAAAACTCAAACTGGATCAGACATTTCTACCTTTTGCTGTCAGAGACAGTGACTTCTGCTCAACATGTTTTACTTACAGTGTCAGGCTTTCAATGTGTCTGCTTTATTTAAAATAGGAAAATGTGTGAAAATTAGGTGAGATATCATGTTTAAAAGAAATTAAATTGATAATAGTCAATTCTCATAAAACCTGAAAACTCTTGATGTGGAACATATTACTTTAGAATTGTTTCAAAACGGCATTTTGCTTAATTATGAACTAGGCAAGGAGGTGTAGAGTAAACAAAGGCAAAACAGACGCTACAGGGAGGGATGCNTTTTTTCTGGCTGAGGTGTTTTTTGTTCAAGTTGAAGCTGAGTTTTAAGTTCCAGTTGTCCTGCTTATCTAGGATAAACAGCCTCCCCTTCGAAGATCCAAGACTGCCGAGAATAAGAACAAGGACAGACACCCTTGACATAAGGGTACAAGTCCAAATCAGTGACCAATTAGAAGAGACAATGTGTCCTTGTGCCCAAACATGGATAAAGTGAGGTGTGGGACAAAGAAACTCATTACCTTGCAAATGAGTAAGCAAGCTTGGTAGCTACTTGCACCAGACGTAAACACGCACGAGGCGCCTGGTTGGTACATGTGACCAAGGGGTTGTTGCGCGGGTATAACAGGTTGTAAGCACGTACAATAAAGGTCTTCGTTCTGTACCAACAGCGGAGCCCGTGTGTCTCCTGCCACAATGGCGCCCGAACAGGGACCCTGTATCAGGGTCAGCGTCAGGAGATAATCAGCTATCAAGCTGACCGGTGGCAAGGAATTAGGGCCGCTGAAAGGAACTTGGACCCAAAAACTGCTAAGAGGAGGCAGGACCAGGCTGCACAGCCAGAATCACTTCTGCAGGACGGAGGTGAGCAATGGAGAACAATGGGAACAAGTCTAACAAAGGTGCAGGAGGCGGCTTGCAAAATAGTGGAAGTGATTTTTCAGAAGCACCACGCTGAAGTGGAAAGCTTTGATTTAAGGCGACTTTTGGTGTGGGTCTCTCATAATGTAGGAGTAGATGGGACTACAATCTATAAAAAAGAGACATGGGACAAAGTGGGAGCGAGGCTGTGGGACGCAGCTATGCGCTCGGACTCTGTGGCTAAAGACCTCTTGGGTTCCTGGAGATCGGTTTTTGAATCGTTAAAAGAACATGCGGAATCCACCGTCCGAATAGAGCCCACCGCTCCTCCTGTGGTGGAAGCCGCTGTGAACGACCGCAATTATAAGGACAATGGCCCTTCAGAACTCAGGCTAGTGAGCCCGAGAGCCCGACGAGGAAGCCAGACTTGCACCCCTCCCCTCCCTGCCCTGTAATTTATGAACCTAATAAGCGCCCGAGATGGGAGGATATAAGCTTTGAAATTATAAAAGAGCTCAGGAAAGCGGTTCTTGAATTCGGGCTAGGCTCCCCCTATACCAGTAATCTGTTGAGTTCTGTTATGAAAAATTACACTCTTTATCCTCGTGATTGCAAGACCTTGGCACAGTTGATTTTAACAGGTGCTCAATACATGATGTGGATGGGCTTTTGGAGAGAATCTGCACAACAAAAGGCACTAGTGTGGAAGCTATTGGAGCTCAGCAACTCGGAGCAGAGTGTGCAGACTCTGAGCCTATGGCTTATTCACCACCGCAAAAGGAAGAGTTTGATCCAGGCTTGGGAGTACGTGGGAGCTGGAGCTGCGGAAAGCTGCCGCAGAGACGTATGCTGGTGTTTGGACTCTCACTCATTCCAGCTGTTGGCATTGTTGCAGTGTATTTTTCTGAACCTTTTAGCTGCTGTACCAATTGCTCAGTACTCCAGAAAATTCTAAGATAAAAGATTATTGTATGCAGATTGAGAAGCAACATTGAAAGTATGTTTGAAAGCTGTGCTATGTCTGAGTTCCTCTGATACTCAGTCAAATGCTTTGGAGCAGGGGCACAGCTGGAAGTGGTAAAAATGCACTGCCTTGCAGATGTGAAGTAAGCTTCAGTAAACAGGTTCCTGATTTTAAAGCTGTTGTTTTCTATAGTAGGTAGTGTAGTCTTTCTTACAAGAGAGGGAATCTTTCACTTATAAACAGATTCCTTTTTTCTTTCTGTTAAAAGAAAACATTATGGAATACTTGTGGGAATCCAAACAAAGATTCTCTTTACAGAAGGGGTCAGAGGTTGACTCAAAGCAGATATTCAAGGTGAATGCATGTTGCTAAGTTAGGAAATGGTATCTGCTACATAAGCGCTTTACAAAATGACGTGTTCATGTTTGATAGTCAGTGTAGGAAGTTTTCTCATATTTGGTTGTATAATCCAACTTGACTGGCTGAATATCTTCTGGTGTTTAAGAATGTAATGTGTATATTTACAACTGTATGTCTTACCTGCACCTGCCTGACTTTCATAATTCTGGTTCTGAATATGTAATTTCAGTGATTTAAAAAATAATAATAATAATATATTCTCTCATAAAAAAAAAAAGAAGACCAAAAAAAAAAAAAAAAGAGGGAGTGCAGGTATGACCCCTAAGGAAGGAATAGATAAAGCATGCTATGTTCTTAATTTTTTAAATTGTTGGACAATGATAACGTGGGGAAGAGGTTATACTTGTGTTTCCACAGGTGCTGGATCATAATGGGTTCCAGCCAAAGTCATAAAGCCCTGCTTGACTGTACCATCAACATCTCCTGCTGCTTCTTCAGATCTGTGACAACCTTCTGAGTATCCTCCCAACAGAAGCCTATGGAGGCAACCGGATACTACAGCCAATATCTCAGCGTCAAGCAGTGTGATAACTACCTCAAAAATTTTTTGATTTGTGGGGCAAAAGCTACATATTGAAAACTCATGGGTTTAGTTTGATGGGTGATATCAAGTTTGGGACCGTGGGTCTGAAAGATCACACAGATTATTGTGTTTTTTGTTTTTTGCATGCTTGTTGGTATGTACTCTTTGTATTAATACCAAATGCTTGTTGTTCAAATTAATAAAGATGGGGGAGTTGTGGGACAAAGAAAGTCATTACCTTGCAAATGAGTAAACAAGCTCGGTAGCTACTTGCACCAGATGTAAACACGCATGAGGCGCCTGGTTGGTACAAGTGACCAAGGGGTTGTTGCGTGGGTATAACAGGTTGTAAGCACGTACAATAAAGGTCTTCGTTCTGCACCAGCAACGGAGTCCTTTACTCTCCTGCCACAGTGAGGAGTGGGATATCTCCCTTTGACAACCAAAAGCTACTGAGGACGCTGCGTGAGTGCAGAAGATTTAAATACGTTATGTAACTTTGTACTTATATAATGCTATGCACATGTAATAGGTAGGTGTGACTAATATATTAGATAGGCATATAGTGAAAACATTTTGATTATAAATAGAAGCCAATGTAAAGTCTTGGTGTGCTTGATTTTGAGAATATTCCACCATTTGCCCTGCGCAGACTAAGTCAATGTCTCCTCTCCAAAGAATTGTCTTTTTGAATGTGTTTCAGGAGATTTAAAATCGAGAACAGATTTACAAAGTATCTTGCTGTATGAATCCTTCTTTGTTTTTCTGGCTCAAAGTTTGCTTCCTGAGGTGTTTCTTGTGATAAGACTCTTAACTGATTTATTGAGGAGGCAAGTGATGAGTGCTACCGTGTGACAATCAACATCACTTTGTGGACATTTGAAAGCACCTTCCTCCAGAGCTGTTTGCCTCTGGAAGAGAGTGCTCAGGAGTGTTTACTGGTGGAAGATCTGGCCTGTGACTTAAATAGCTCCAGCTTGGTATGGGAAAACTGGAGAATGATACCATCCTGTCCTGTGAAAAACAGGATGCAGGTGGGCATCCTTTCTCCCTCTTATCTGCTGGCAAGGCCAGGAAGATGGGAACTGTCACGGGTTATCTCTGGATACAAGTCCGTGACAGGGGGGCACAGGCCCCGGAAAAAAAAAAACGGAAGAGC
>JACDJE010000613.1:103510-287421 GCA_016647715.1 Pavo muticus | reverse complement strand
ACTCTAGAAACATTCAAAATAGATTTGGCCAAAATTGGACACCACACAATTTATTTCACAATGGCTACTAAGAAAATAGCTTTGCTGTAATTTGAAATAGAAAATATATATATATGTTCTTGGACTACTAAGCAACAGAGTTTACATAAATATAATACAGTGTTTTTCCACTTGTAAAAGGTGCACTCAAGTACTTCTCTGCACCGACTTCTTTTTGATCATCATTATAAAGACACAGAAAAATATTATTCTTTTATGTAAATAAAATAAGGGCTCTAAATCTAGGAAAATATAAAGAAAAAAACAGTAAAAGTGGTGTATGCAACTCAGGTTTTTACATAAAAAAATACATCAAAAAGAAAAAGATAAAGAACACTGGTTGTAATGAGAGCGATGAAAGAGTTATAATCAAATAAAGTCTTGTTATCACTATAATCAGTTGAAATTGGGAGGCTAGATAAACTAGAATTTTGTCACAAGATTTAAACATAGATATTTATAAACCTTAAGCAAGAAAAAATGGAGTCTAAATAACATATACTCAAAGGTTCACATATATATTCATACTTTTGTTTCACAGTTAGATAATCTCCTTAGTAGTATTTACTGTAAATATTTTTTCTAAGACAAGCAAGAAATGGAAAGGGTGTTATTTTATTGCCAACAAGCAACACTATTTCTGTGTCCATGGTCAGAAATATGCAATACCCTGCTCCAGATTTCAGTATATACCCCTATCATCAACTATCACGTTTAATTAAAAAATTCAACAGTAGTTTTGTTTTAAGTGGTTATATTTCATTTTGATAGCTTTTTCTCTTCAAGAAAGGCCTTCAAAAAACAAGTTCATTTAAAAATAAGACAGTTTAGAAAAATAACTAAAGGAAACAACTAGAAACTGATTCTTCACAAGAGATTAGTCGTCAAAATCTCTAGCATTCAGATAACACACTCTGGTGTTCATTAGACATTTGCAAATGTATTATATTTAGTCCACATAGCACTTGAAAGAAACAGTCCTATGAACTGAAATACTCAGTTTTGCTAATTAATTCCATATACATGAGCTTCAGTTGCCTGGAGAATGCAAACATCTTTTTGTGCACAGGTGGCTGAACACATTCAGTCAGTATAACACAGATGAACAATTTGGAAAAAGTCAGCCCAACAGAAAACATTTAGTGTTGCATAGAATTTTTTTTAATCTGGCTTCTTCAAGTTTATACTGTGTGTAACTGTGACAATCACTACAGAGCAAGAATACATACCATGTGTTACCAGAATACTTTTTTAGAAATCGTTAGTTTGTGTTATGATAATGGTATTTTAAAAGGATGTNATCTGTCCCCTCGCCCCACAGAAAAAAACAAAAAACAAAAAAAAACAGCAGATAGTAGACTAAAGACTATTGCTGGGAACATTTAATGTGAAAAACCAGCCCAGAAAAATCATGTGTGAAGCTTAAAAGCCAGAAATGCCTTTCCTTAAGCAGTAATCTCAAAAACAAAAGGAGGAGAGAAGAAGGTGGTCAATAATAAAACAGCAATTTTGTATATTGTTCCCTTGCTTTGCTACAAAATGGAAATTCATAAATATATTGAAGTGGAAATATATTTATTAAGCACATAGAGTTAAAAAAAAGTATGCTAGTACACTTGCTTTTTGCACAAGAACAATTTTTGTTTCACTTCATTTTTCTAAGTACCACCCTTAAAGTGTCTTCATAGCTGGAAAGAGTTATTGCAATTACCAAAACTTTGACTGAGCAATAACTGAAGTACAGGAAGTTACAAGTAAGCCATTCACAATACCTATTTGAACTATTCTGGTATTTCTTATACTTATTGTTTATTTTGATATATGTAAACTTGACATACATATAAACCACTACTAAACAAAATTATCCTCTAGTAGAAAGGACATGCTTGACTACAGAAAGCAGACACCATCATAAATTTTAGGGGCCTATTTTGAGCTTTACTTTTTCAAAATCAATGCTTAGTGATAGTGCTGCTATTTACATTATCTTACCCTTTTTTGAGATCACTATTTCAAATAAAATCATGGAAGTTTAAGTATCACTATGCAAAATTAATCCGATACATACACTACATAGACTGAAACCGCACCAATAGACAGATGTTAAAATAGAATTAAATAAATATTGAATAAATAAATATAATTGAAACATCCTAAGTTATTGAGTATGTTTCTTATAGGACTGATCTTTGTCACTCTATTGTTATCTCTGGTACGGAATAAAAAAAAAAAACAAACCTGCAACCCCTGCCACCCCTGCAGCCCCTTACTACTAAAAGTTTGCCACATAGGCCCAATACAGAAACGCATTATTTTTTCTATATCTGCAAACTTGCAAATGGTGGTGGCACCAGACACACACAGCAGATGTACTGCTGGTAAATTTTCCATTTCTTGCAATTAAAATTAATATTTCAAAACTACAGTTTGGAAATTTCTGAACACTGTTTTACATAATATATGTAATCGCAAGAAATTCCAAAACAATTCATTCACTGCTCTGAATTTGTCAACTATGGCAATGAAAAAAGATAGCTCAAGTAAATTTGTTTAAAACTTCTAACTTAACAATTAAGGTTAACTACTTTGATGAGAATAAAAGATAAATGCTTCCTATTTTCCTTAAAAGTGATATGATGGTATTAAATAATAAATGAAAGCAGTAAATCTGGATGGCCAGACTACTTTGTTTGAAACAAACACCTTTTGCCTTCTGATAGGTTGCTGAACTAAACTGCTTTGTCAATGATTCAAACTTTAGTCAATAATAAGGAAACTGAAATTACTAATCAACTAACACAACCTTAAATGTGGGATAATTTACTTACAATTTAGGTGGGAGTAAATATCTATTACCAACTTACCAAGCGGAGTTCATTTGTGACAGAGTAATTACTAAGTAACTGCAATATTGTACAGACTGCTACCACTGTAATTAGTGTAGCAAATTCTATCAGCTTTCCGTACAACTATATTTTTGGAAATGCAAACATAGTTGCTTACCAAGATGGTGGTAACGATTAAAGAACGATTGGACAGGGAATCCGTGATGTTTGCTGGTTTTCCTTTCTGATTCTCTGTCATGTTAAGGCCACTCAGTGGATCCCAAGTTCCAACCTATAAAAACAGTATATTACTATGTAAATTGTCCATGAGTTAGATTTCATCATCTAGGAAAGAAGAGGCTAAGGAAAAAAAAACAGATTTCTAGGAAAANAAAAGACCTAGGACATTAGCTAGCATCTCCCTGTAAAGGGGTCACTCAACTCTCAACTTGATCATTGTACTGAGGTTACCCATGTCTGTTAACAGATTAATGTAACCATGATGACCTGTAGAAGCCTTACAGATCGCAGGGGATGTTGGTACAAAGTTCTATTCTGAGATCATTCTAGTCCAATGAAAGAACATAAGTAAAAGTAAATTCAGTTAATCAAGTGATACAATACAAAGTGATCTTGTTTCATGAAAAGCTGTTTGTGCCTAGCTGGAAAAAAACATCTAGGTTATGTGGCCTTTATCTCAACGCAAAGAAAATCAATTATCTGTGAAAGCATCTGATTAGAACATAGTCCAATGGGAAAGAAAGAAATGAGTACTTGTTCAAAAACACAATAAAAAGGAAATTAATCAAGTCTATAAAGGATATAAGGTAGAAAAAATATTTTATTAAAATATTAGTAAATATAAATTCCAAGATAAGACATGAAAGATAAAAATATTAGAAAAAAATGGAATCAAGATCATAGACCTAGCAGGAAGCTATGCTTTCCCAGAATATTACATCCATTTTCAATCATTAAGAAAAGACTGCATTAACCAAAATACTTTTATTTATTGTTCAAACATTATATGTAGGTCGTTCTGATAGTAATGCCTCCTATTTGTGTCCATGGAAACTACAACAGATACTAAGAGTACAATAGCACTATCAGGTAGAAAAAATTCTCAGTTACAGAACACAGTAGTCACTACAATTAGCTATGCATTTTCACTATCAATGGACAAGAGCCTGCATTCTGCACTTGTAAAAATCTGCACCAGCAGAAGAGACCCACTGTTTCACAGCATGTATGACTGCATCGTTTCTAGGAAAATGTCACCCAGCTTTCAACAGCCTGAACAGTTGGAATTCAAAAGGTTCCAAATATGGACTATACAGGCAATGTGGTGGGACAGTCCAGCCAAGATTGGCAGTATGTTTCATGGTCTTCTAACTGGTATGAAACCTGGCATTATTGTGTTGCAAGAGGAAGGTTGTCTTATTCTCTGGCCTGACTCTGGAATTTTGAGCATTCAGCTTAGTCAGCATCACAATGTAGTAGTCAGAGTTGGTGGCTTATTCAGTTTCCAGGAAATCCAGAAGGATCACCTATTTCCTATTCCAAAAGACAGTGCACATTACTTTACCTACTGAGGGCAGCATCTTGAACTTTTTTTCAATGGGAAGTACACATCACCACTCCATGGACTCACATTTTGACTTTGGCTTGCAGTGATGACATCACATCTCATTCCCAGTAATGATGTGATCCAGGCAACTGTCTTCAGCCTTCAGCCTTGTATTGGTTCAATAGCATGTGTTCCTTCTGTTTCTGGATGAGCATTTGTGGAAATCACCTAGCGCAAACTTTGCTACCATTTTTTCCAATGCCGAAGGCAATGTTCAGCCCTGTACACACTTCTCTGGATGTAATCCACCAATTCACATGGATGAGCTGATGAGCATGCTCTTCATTTCATGGTCTAACAGCTGCTTAAGGCCGTCTGGAACATGATCGTCTTTTGCACTGCTATCTCCTCTGTTGAAACACAATACCCACCACCTCGCTGTGCTAATTTTTTTCACATGGAGGAATTCAGCCACACACCTTTGCCTCATACGCACTTCAGATTGCCTCTCTGCTGCCATCTGTTGCACAAAATGTAACAGAACATCGGTGGAAAGGTTCAACCTTAGTTAATACCCTAACATCCACTTCTGATGTCATGGGCCAACACAATAAAATAGGAGGCATTACTTTCAGATCTGCCCTCATATTAATTGAATGACACTCTTTGTCAGTGTTGCAAAGGATGAATTAGAGGATGGGACGTCACCAATAAATACATGTCACAAGTGGTACTACACGTCCAAGAGAAAATAAAAATAGACTTTTATATTTGGAATGGACACTAATCTGAGTGAAATAAATAGCAGGCTGACATAATCCATACTAAAATGCTCCAAAATAAACAATTTTAAAAAAAGAATGTATCCTAATGCAAAAATACTTAAGGTACTATTCATATCACACTGAACTTAGATAAGTAATTAATTACAGAATGAAGAACTGTTGCTAATTAAATCTAGTAGTCATAACTTCATTATTTACTTCACATGCAACCTAAAAGAAGGCCAAACCACCTTAACATTAGTAAAACAACAAAACAATCTGACACCAAGCAGAAATTAATCTTGTGTCTTTCTTATTTACTGAGTTGATGGTTGTCTACAAAGCCTAAGCTTTTTAATTTTTCTTATATAAAATTTTGCAGTTGTTGCGGTTTGAAGAGTTAATCATGCAACACCCTTCCCTCCCCTAAGAAGAAAAGGTTGGAGGGGAGGGAAGAGGAAAAAAACCCGACTGAGATAGGAGAAACTAATTTATTAAAAGGAATGTGAGATAGTACAGACTAATTAAGAGTAATAAATCAAAACAAACANAAAAAAAAAGTTAGAAATTGAAGAGTTTTTTCTGTGAAAGCTCAGCATAGCATGGGAATTTAATATAGTGGCTCAACTTTCTAATCTTGATATGATACAAACTAAGAGGTTAGACTACAACTTCCAAAATGCATTTAGCATACTGTCTAAACTATTTTTATTCTTACATAAACAGCATTTGAAAGGGCAAAATACACTTCAATCTAAGTTTAATTTTATGCTAGGAGAAAGATGAACACGTTCCATTCCATGCTATCAAGAGGAAAGGACTGGAAAAGCTGTACTACTGCTCTCACTGTTGCAACATCCTTAAAAGTGTTTTATTTCCAGATTGCCTTCTCCAAACCTTAGGAGGCTACAACAGTTCTTGCTGAAGAAAACTTTAGGGATGAATAATAACTCATTACAAAATGAGTTTTTCTTCTGAGCCTCTAAAGAATTATGTAAGAAATATTTTCTCACTACTGATCCTAATCATTAGAAAATTATTTCAGATGATAACATCTAACAACCACCAAATCTAATAACTATGTATGCCTATGCATTGTGCATGTGTGAATTTGTGCATGTATAGAGATGGAGAGGGTCTAGCAAAATATCTGTTTACTTTATATGTATGTGCATGAGGTACAGTACATACACATTTAAAGATAATATAATACTCCCACACATTTATATTAAAATTTAGAAACTAGACATAATCAACATCTGCGGCAACAAAAATATAAGATTATTACTTACTAGAAAAGTAAAGTAGAAAGATGAAAACCATCTTAGTAAACATGAATATTCTGATTAGCACATGTTCTGCTCATATGCTGAAATCTTAAAGTGAGGGATTAGTGAAAATTAATCTTCAACTGGCATGACCAACTCTGAATGGACACAAACTGATGTCTGGTCTAAGTAATTGTAATGGTATCTGTTTTAATATTCACTACTTTGCTGCATCAGTATATGTTGCTATCTTACTGTTGCACTTAATTGCTCAAGTTTCAAGAAATATGCTGTTCTTCTGTGTATATCAAATAATTTATGTGTCTCAGATCCACTATCAGGGGAGATCTGGCTTCTATGGATTAATGAAGATATATATTCTGTCACCAAAAAAAACCCACAAAAACATAAACAACAGATATTTGTTCACCGAAAAGAGTTCTGAATACGATTTATTCTTTATTTTTACTTAGAAATATGCCATGGAAGAGCAAAACTAGTTTGGCAGAAATAAAACACTGTCTATTGACAAAGTAAAGATGTAGAATAGTCTTGGTTTAACAAACAGAATTCAGTGGAAAAAAATCATGGATGTGGATCTACTTGCATTACTCTTTTAAACATCCTCCAAGGCACCACTATTCAACTGGTCCTACTGCACAATGCTTTATAATTTGTACAGATAAAACTGAAATCTAAATGAAAGCCTCAAAAATTAACTTACATGATCAATTAATTCACGAACCATTCCATTCCACTGTCCACTGGCATCCTCCTGGGCTCCATATTTTCCATCCTCCACCAGTCTAATCTCATAGGAAAATCCAAGGATAGTAGACAGCTCCCTGAGGAGGTCAATGCAATAACCTTCAAATCGATCATTTCCATACAAAGGTTTATCTGACTTCTTGAACATTACATATGGCTCTTCCTGTAAAATTTGAAAAGACAGAACAAATATTGAATGCACCCTCATATCTTTCTTTTCTATTCTTTCTTATCTAAATTATTATACTATAACAATTATCCTTCCTGTAAAAAGAATTAAATGAAAAGTAGAATTCTCTTAACTTTTGCCTGTAAGTCTCATTAACAAGTTACATTATGCATTAATACTAAATGCATTGTTTGGATGAAAACAGTAAGCCTCTCATAACACAATAAAAATGTGATTTAGCAACTGAACAAAAATAAAATTTTAATTCAAACCCCAAATCAATCAAATGCTTTAAGAGTCAGGTTTTATGTTTCTTTTGGTATGAGCTCTTAACTGTTTTCTCAATGGTTTCATAGGCAAAGTGTAGAAAACCCACAGAGGGAAAAAAAATGTCTGCTCTACTGCTTCAACTTATATCCTTCCATTTTTAACACTGTGGCAAAAAAAGACAAAAACTCAAAAAATGAATTTTATGGCATATGTTCCATGAAAACTGAATTTAATTTCTTTAAACTTTCATTTTCATATATATATATATAATTTAGAATATGATATGGCTTCACCACATAAAGTGATGTGGAAATAGGGCAGTAAATAACTTAAAATAATCATCAGAATATTTATAATTATAGGAATTTAGGAAAATGCAAGGCTTTAACATCTCCTTATTTAGGATAATCTTCCTCAAATACAAAGCTGAAGGAAAAAGTAAATTAAGCAAATGGTTGGGTTTACTATAAATCTTCAATTAGTATGTGAAAGGTTCAATATATGACTTAGTCTGTACTCATGCTTTAGAAAGGTTTTTTTCATTTTATACAAAAATAAAAAATAAGAACCAAGAAAGGTAAGAAAAATGGTAGTAGATGAAATTACTGCACCAGATACAAGTCTCAGATGAACTCTCCAGGGTAACTTAAAAGAATTCATAGAGCCCTAAATCTCTACATCAGTGTTCAGTGGGGTTAAAGACACTTCATTCTGCAGGCATGTGACAGCTTTACTAAGGATCTGTCAGCATTTCTGATGTAAAACTGTATCTTGAGGTGACCCATGATTTAAGCTTTTTTGTCTACATAAAATCGGAATGCTGGCATGCAGGATTTTACCCAAAACACAAGGGAGAAAGCAAGAAGACCATTTGCTCTCCAAAGAAATATGTTCAGAAGATGTTTGTTTCTCTGTTGAAGTTTTTGCTCCTCTTAAGGAATATTGGATTCACTGAGGAGTAATCAAAGTATTCAGCACATACAAGGTGGTTGCAAACTGCAATGTGAGAAGTTATTTTATATAGATGGGACAATTGGTAATGGTCTTAAATCTTAACAAAAGAAATTCAGGTTAGATATAAGGAGGAACTTTATAATGATGGGCATAATTAAGTGCCACAGTAGATTATCTAGGAGCTTGGACTGTGTTGCTAGAAGAAAAAGATAACCTTAATTACATTTAGATAAAAAGAAGGCAAAGAAAACAGCTACCTGGGGAACTCTATCTGCTATAGAAAGAACATTCATCAACTAATAAATTAAATTCTGACAATTAAAATTTGTCTACATAAACTGTTCAGTTCAGTGGTTTTGGAGTTTTCAAAATGTCTGGAATTCCTTTACCAACAGCAGTTACTTCAAACGTATCATCCAATATTAAATTGAAATACTCAATAAAATTATTTATGCAAACTTTAAATTCAAACATTTATAACTGAAGATGTAAAAAATCTCAGACATGTCCGCCTCAAACAGAACAATATGAAGTTCCTAGATAGCTTGGAAAGTTCATATACAGAGACCCTAGACATTTGCTCTCTGAATTGCTCAGATATTTACAGTCACATGTCCCACAGTCTATTTGAAATCAACTTACTTAACAGGAGTTTTGCTTCTATCTCTCATTCCATGCAACACTGTATTACATGGAGAAGAATTTAAATGTGTGTGATATCAGAGAGGCAGTATAATCATCAGTGCATGCTGTTATGTCTCCTTTACCCTGGAAGGACAGACAGATTTCCTTCACTGAGACATCTAGCTCATCCATACATTCTTGCATATTTTCCTAGAAGATCATTACAACAAACCTTGATTGCTGTATTTTCACATTTCATTAAATATATATATTGCAACAATTAAGGGATCCAATCCTATCTTCTTTTATTATCCTTTCTCTGACTTCCTTGGATGAGGACTACAATAGTCGTTAAGGTACTATTTTACTATTTAATAACTACAGTATTTTGTTATGGAAAGACTTTTGATGAGAAGCCTCACCAACGATTTACCGTAATACCCTCTTAATATTTTTGGAATTCTTATGTTATGCCCTCACTTAGTCACTCCTGATGTTCATTTTAGAGTCTTACACTGCCCAATATATATATATATATTTTATCTTCATAGATTTTACTTGCAATTTAATACAGTTCCTCATTTAGCTTTGATAGGATTCAGTGTTCATTTATTGTCAGGAGCACCACATGTGATAGCTCTTATTTACCCCAAAGTTTTCTCAGGTCCTTCTATGGCAATATTTAATGTACATATTAAATACTGAATATAGTTGTTTGTTTGTTTTTCATCTGAACATTTCTATGTAAAAATATGCTTATTTCTTCAAGGTTGAATTTTATATACAGACAAATATTATAAAATTGATTGCCAGGTACACTCAGGAAAATATCAATGCACTAAACATACGATAATCGTAGCTTTCTGGTAAATTATCACTTCTACCAAAATCTTTCATAAGACAATTATAAACCATTAGAGATAAAATATTTAAGCCAAGTGATTTGCAAAGATCAGCAACTGTTTTATACTACTCTAGTCTTGTTCTAAATTTAATGTTATCCTTTGCTCCTGAAAACATGACTCCCCGAAATTTACTACACCATATCAAAAAATGAGTTGGTCAGAATTGTTTGCATAATGTTTAAAAATATTCTTTAAAATCTTCTAAGCAATTTCAATTTAGATTTATGAATAAACATACTCTTTCAAGTGGACAAGCCTCCAATAAATAAAAACAAATAAACAAAACTCACCTACCCCATAACACCATTATTACTGATTGAAATGCTTGAAGCAAAAGCATTGAATAAGCATTGTCAACTACACACATTTTCTCCAAGAAAGATTCTTAAATAAATCCTCGTGCAGAGACAATTTTTAAGGAAAATGTGCCTACTCTGAATTCATTTAGGCTATAAGAAAGGGATTCTATCATGACTTTCTATCAAGGATGATTGTCCTGAAATGAGAGCAATCAAAGTGAGAGTAAATAACTGCATTTAAAAACATTTATTGTCATCCAAATTATTCTTACCTCTAGCTTAAATTATTTCTGAAGTGTGAAATTGAACATGGAAAATAACATTCGAGAATATCAACACAAAAATAATTCATAGGAAAAAAATGCAAAAATCTGAGGGATTGTTCTCTAACGAGACAAAATAAAATATTAATAATCTGAAATGTCAGTAAATGCACTTGTAATGAAGAATTCATTATCTTCTTCATAGAAGACAAGGGAAAGGATGTTGGGAAAAAAAAAAAAAAAGCACTCTAGAAACATTCAAAATAGATTTGGCCAAAATTGGACACCACACAATTTATTTCACAATGGCTACTAAGAAAATAGCTTTGCTGTAATTTGAAATAGAAAATATATATATATGTTCTTGGACTACTAAGCAACAGAGTTTACATAAATATAATACAGTGTTTTTCCACTTGTAAAAGGTGCACTCAAGTACTTCTCTGCACCGACTTCTTTTTGATCATCATTATAAAGACACAGAAAAATATTATTCTTTTATGTAAATAAAATAAGGGCTCTAAATCTAGGAAAATATAAAGAAAAAAACAGTAAAAGTGGTGTATGCAACTCAGGTTTTTACATAAAAAAATACATCAAAAAGAAAAAGATAAAGAACACTGGTTGTAATGAGAGCGATGAAAGAGTTATAATCAAATAAAGTCTTGTTATCACTATAATCAGTTGAAATTGGGAGGCTAGATAAACTAGAATTTTGTCACAAGATTTAAACATAGATATTTATAAACCTTAAGCAAGAAAAAATGGAGTCTAAATAACATATACTCAAAGGTTCACATATATATTCATACTTTTGTTTCACAGTTAGATAATCTCCTTAGTAGTATTTACTGTAAATATTTTTTCTAAGACAAGCAAGAAATGGAAAGGGTGTTATTTTATTGCCAACAAGCAACACTATTTCTGTGTCCATGGTCAGAAATATGCAATACCCTGCTCCAGATTTCAGTATATACCCCTATCATCAACTATCACGTTTAATTAAAAAATTCAACAGTAGTTTTGTTTTAAGTGGTTATATTTCATTTTGATAGCTTTTTCTCTTCAAGAAAGGCCTTCAAAAAACAAGTTCATTTAAAAATAAGACAGTTTAGAAAAATAACTAAAGGAAACAACTAGAAACTGATTCTTCACAAGAGATTAGTCGTCAAAATCTCTAGCATTCAGATAACACACTCTGGTGTTCATTAGACATTTGCAAATGTATTATATTTAGTCCACATAGCACTTGAAAGAAACAGTCCTATGAACTGAAATACTCAGTTTTGCTAATTAATTCCATATACATGAGCTTCAGTTGCCTGGAGAATGCAAACATCTTTTTGTGCACAGGTGGCTGAACACATTCAGTCAGTATAACACAGATGAACAATTTGGAAAAAGTCAGCCCAACAGAAAACATTTAGTGTTGCATAGAATTTTTTTTAATCTGGCTTCTTCAAGTTTATACTGTGTGTAACTGTGACAATCACTACAGAGCAAGAATACATACCATGTGTTACCAGAATACTTTTTTAGAAATCGTTAGTTTGTGTTATGATAATGGTATTTTAAAAGGATGTTAAAAAAAAAAAAAAAAAAAAAAAAGAAAGAAAAAAAGACCTAGGACATTAGCTAGCATCTCCCTGTAAAGGGGTCACTCAACTCTCAACTTGATCATTGTACTGAGGTTACCCATGTCTGTTAACAGATTAATGTAACCATGATGACCTGTAGAAGCCTTACAGATCGCAGGGGATGTTGGTACAAAGTTCTATTCTGAGATCATTCTAGTCCAATGAAAGAACATAAGTAAAAGTAAATTCAGTTAATCAAGTGATACAATACAAAGTGATCTTGTTTCATGAAAAGCTGTTTGTGCCTAGCTGGAAAAAAACATCTAGGTTATGTGGCCTTTATCTCAACGCAAAGAAAATCAATTATCTGTGAAAGCATCTGATTAGAACATAGTCCAATGGGAAAGAAAGAAATGAGTACTTGTTCAAAAACACAATAAAAAGGAAATTAATCAAGTCTATAAAGGATATAAGGTAGAAAAAATATTTTATTAAAATATTAGTAAATATAAATTCCAAGATAAGACATGAAAGATAAAAATATTAGAAAAAAATGGAATCAAGATCATAGACCTAGCAGGAAGCTATGCTTTCCCAGAATATTACATCCATTTTCAATCATTAAGAAAAGACTGCATTAACCAAAATACTTTTATTTATTGTTCAAACATTATATGTAGGTCGTTCTGATAGTAATGCCTCCTATTTGTGTCCATGGAAACTACAACAGATACTAAGAGTACAATAGCACTATCAGGTAGAAAAAATTCTCAGTTACAGAACACAGTAGTCACTACAATTAGCTATGCATTTTCACTATCAATGGACAAGAGCCTGCATTCTGCACTTGTAAAAATCTGCACCAGCAGAAGAGACCCACTGTTTCACAGCATGTATGACTGCATCGTTTCTAGGAAAATGTCACCCAGCTTTCAACAGCCTGAACAGTTGGAATTCAAAAGGTTCCAAATATGGACTATACAGGCAATGTGGTGGGACAGTCCAGCCAAGATTGGCAGTATGTTTCATGGTCTTCTAACTGGTATGAAACCTGGCATTATTGTGTTGCAAGAGGAAGGTTGTCTTATTCTCTGGCCTGACTCTGGAATTTTGAGCATTCAGCTTAGTCAGCATCACAATGTAGTAGTCAGAGTTGGTGGCTTATTCAGTTTCCAGGAAATCCAGAAGGATCACCTATTTCCTATTCCAAAAGACAGTGCACATTACTTTACCTACTGAGGGCAGCATCTTGAACTTTTTTTCAATGGGAAGTACACATCACCACTCCATGGACTCACATTTTGACTTTGGCTTGCAGTGATGACATCACATCTCATTCCCAGTAATGATGTGATCCAGGCAACTGTCTTCAGCCTTCAGCCTTGTATTGGTTCAATAGCATGTGTTCCTTCTGTTTCTGGATGAGCATTTGTGGAAATCACCTAGCGCAAACTTTGCTACCATTTTTTCCAATGCCGAAGGCAATGTTCAGCCCTGTACACACTTCTCTGGATGTAATCCACCAATTCACATGGATGAGCTGATGAGCATGCTCTTCATTTCATGGTCTAACAGCTGCTTAAGGCCGTCTGGAACATGATCGTCTTTTGCACTGCTATCTCCTCTGTTGAAACACAATACCCACCACCTCGCTGTGCTAATTTTTTTCACATGGAGGAATTCAGCCACACACCTTTGCCTCATACGCACTTCAGATTGCCTCTCTGCTGCCATCTGTTGCACAAAATGTAACAGAACATCGGTGGAAAGGTTCAACCTTAGTTAATACCCTAACATCCACTTCTGATGTCATGGGCCAACACAATAAAATAGGAGGCATTACTTTCAGATCTGCCCTCATATTAATTGAATGACACTCTTTGTCAGTGTTGCAAAGGATGAATTAGAGGATGGGACGTCACCAATAAATACATGTCACAAGTGGTACTACACGTCCAAGAGAAAATAAAAATAGACTTTTATATTTGGAATGGACACTAATCTGAGTGAAATAAATAGCAGGCTGACATAATCCATACTAAAATGCTCCAAAATAAACAATTTTAAAAAAAGAATGTATCCTAATGCAAAAATACTTAAGGTACTATTCATATCACACTGAACTTAGATAAGTAATTAATTACAGAATGAAGAACTGTTGCTAATTAAATCTAGTAGTCATAACTTCATTATTTACTTCACATGCAACCTAAAAGAAGGCCAAACCACCTTAACATTAGTAAAACAACAAAACAATCTGACACCAAGCAGAAATTAATCTTGTGTCTTTCTTATTTACTGAGTTGATGGTTGTCTACAAAGCCTAAGCTTTTTAATTTTTCTTATATAAAATTTTGCAGTTGTTGCGGTTTGAAGAGTTAATCATGCAACACCCTTCCCTCCCCTAAGAAGAAAAGGTTGGAGGGGAGGGAAGAGGAAAAAAACCCGACTGAGATAGGAGAAACTAATTTATTAAAAGGAATGTGAGATAGTACAGACTAATTAAGAGTAATAAATCAAAACAAACAAAAAAAAAAAAATGGAAGAGAGAAAGAAGATCCTTCCAAATAATTATTGACAGGCCCTCCACCACTTCCCTCCTGGAAAAGACCAGAGAACTCTCCCCATTACCTGGAATCAGAAATCATGTAGAGGCTGACTCCTGGGAAATGCAGTACATCCTAGTGTATCTTCCTTTTGGAGGGTCAGAACTCATGTGAGACTGCTAGTTATAAACAGGAAACATAGCTCCACAGTGCTCTATGTCTCTGCAGCCAACAGCCTATCGCATGATGTTATGAAATGGAATACTGATAACATCAGGACAGCAGTCCTGGTTTTACACACTATTAAATCCATTAAAACCTGACTGGCCAAAAGTTAATTGTAATCAAGTAATCCTTACAAACCTTTCTAGGTAACACCATATACAAATAATCCATATATTCTGATATAACCTGATTATGAAAAGAATCAGTGCACTGAAAAGTGCAGTTTCTTCTTTTTTTTCGATGATAAATATTGGGTGAACAGTAAGTAACAAGAACAAGATATCACACAGACACAAAGATTGTGTAAGACTGAAAGATGGACTCAAGGATATAGTGTATATTTTAATTGTTTTCCTTTAAACTTTGAGAAATTATAATGGAAATCATAGCTTTAAGAAAAAAAGTCCTTGAGAATCCCTATTGTGAGTATTTATTTAATTTTATAATATTGTGAGCACATATTTAATTTTTTAACGGGTCAACTTGTTGGACAATCTTAAGATCAAAATCATCATTTAGTGAATCGACAAAAAATATCTTCAAGGAAAGCTGATAAAGAAAAACTCCTCCGCCCCTCAAGAAAAGTAAGTACTAAATGTGGGAATGCAGATATAGGCAATAAATATTCTTCTAAGAAAATTTACTTGAAAATACACTAATAATAACTATTGCAAGTAAAGATGTGATCACAAGGCACAGAAAAATAGCAGGTAGATTAGAAATTATATCTGCAAAGAGATGATAAATCCTTGAAAAATATTTATTGAATAATGAATGAAAGAGAAGATACAAAATTTGTTCAAGAATGATATGATTCTCAGATAACTGCTGTTTTCATACTAGCTTTATGTTTACATGTATTGCTGATGCATAAACAGGTTGTGGAGTCTCCATCTTGGTGAACTTCAAAAGTTACCTGGATGTGTTCCTGGGAACCTGCTCTGGGTAACTCTGCTTAAGTAGGGAGTAGGACCAAGTGACCTCCAGAGGACCCTTTCAACCTCAAACATTCTGCAGTTTGTGATATTTTGCTATACCAGGAAGGTAGTCATCCTGGCTGTGTGGCCACAGTGATAATTTTCAGTGGCAGAAAAGTGGGGATAATCAGCACAGGTCAGACATTTGTCATAACCCCTCAGATCATGGTATATCTTTCTTCTGGATTAAAAAAAAAAAAAAAAAAAAAAAAGGAAAAGTTAAAAATCAAAGAATGCTGGGATTACATAAATTCCTCATTTGATATAAATTGTCTTCTGATGTCCAAACACCAAGAAAGATAAGAACAGGACAAGTTTGAGAAAGAAATGACAAAAAGTCAATTTTCCATTGTATCAAAGGCCAAATTACATGACCAAACTGTTCCCATGCCACTTCCACAAATAAAAATAATTGGTTTTCTCGTAATAACTTTCTGCATTGTGTTTTCTGATATTCTGCAACTATAATATCTTCAAAGATCTTTTTTTTTCCATCGCAACTATCAACAATTTCATCGTTATCTATTTTCATGTTCTACTTGCAAAACTTTTAACTGTATTCATTTTTTAATGTGTAAGTTGCATCACAAACTTGAAGTTTGCTTACACAAGAAAAAAATATCTCCTTGTATTTCTACATGTTGAATTAAAATTGCTTTATTTAATTAATAAGCTTTACAGGCTTCTTTTGGCATTTAAAATATGCAACTGACACTTGAATGGAATCCCCCCTTATTCTATCCAGATGTCAAAGTAGAAAAAATTTACTACATTTTTATATATATATATATTTGATTGTCTCGCTCTCTATACTCTCTTTTCAAAAAGATTTGGACAAGAAATGCTTCCTTGAATTGTTTCAGCAGATTGTATTTATTATATTTTGACTCAAGATATTATTAAAAATGACAACAATAACTTCAACATTTCAAATTATTCTAATTTTAAGGATAATTATCAAATTTATTTTTTTAGATAAATTTAGATTTTTCTCTAATACTTTCAAAACAAAGACATGTATTTTCTAAGAATACAGAGGTTTTTTGTAATAATATCAATACTGAAAAACAAAACAAAACGTGTTGGTGAAAAGAGGAAAACCATCTTCAAAATTTGCCTCTATTAGAACAGAGAGTTTTAATCATTAGCTTCTGTTCACCAGGGATACTGGAGTTAAAAGGCTGTCATATCTAATTAACATTTAGTTAGAAATACAGAAGTAAGGAATACACAATAGGCTTTCATAGCTGGCAGTCAAAATCCAACTGGGAGAGGTGAAGCAAGCCACTAGTTAGAGGCAATCAAAACAATGTAATATATGACTAAGACATCTCACTAGTCATTTGTGCCAGCATGTCCTAATTGAAGAAAAGATCTACAAGAAATAGCACATTAACCTTCCTCCATAATACTATCTATAATAGAAATTCATTATATTATATTACATATATCATATATAAAAGATATCATACCTGATATCTTTTAGGATACTTCTTAGAAGATCTCTAGTGTGACCTTGTGAGACATGAAACATATAATCATAAACTACTGCCTGAAGAACTGAAGCCATAGTTGTCCTTTTATGCAGTTTCACTCCTTTTGTCAGACAGAGAAATAGAAATGGTTTTCTTTATTTCCCCCAGTTTCACTTTGTCCAGACTTTAATTCAGCTACATCCCAAAAAATTTTACTAAGCTTCCATTCCAGCAAAGAAAAACAGGTATGAGTGGATTTCCAATTCTGGCAAAATTACTTCACTCAATAAACCACAGAATGTTAAATCGTTAAACTGTTGCAACACTGCAGAATGTTATGATATCTTTTTTCAGCTGAACTGAATCATATTGTCTCTGTGATACATTAAGAGTATCAGACATTGCGTATGATTGTAAGTGAAAGCAAACATTTTTTTCTTGTCTTACAATTTCCAATGAACGTGGATTTAAAAAAAAAAAAAAGGAAAAAAGAAAAAAAATCTGTCCCCTCGCCCCACAGAAAAAAACAAAAAACAAAAAAAAACAGCAGATAGTAGACTAAAGACTATTGCTGGGAACATTTAATGTGAAAAACCAGCCCAGAAAAATCATGTGTGAAGCTTAAAAGCCAGAAATGCCTTTCCTTAAGCAGTAATCTCAAAAACAAAAGGAGGAGAGAAGAAGGTGGTCAATAATAAAACAGCAATTTTGTATATTGTTCCCTTGCTTTGCTACAAAATGGAAATTCATAAATATATTGAAGTGGAAATATATTTATTAAGCACATAGAGTTAAAAAAAAGTATGCTAGTACACTTGCTTTTTGCACAAGAACAATTTTTGTTTCACTTCATTTTTCTAAGTACCACCCTTAAAGTGTCTTCATAGCTGGAAAGAGTTATTGCAATTACCAAAACTTTGACTGAGCAATAACTGAAGTACAGGAAGTTACAAGTAAGCCATTCACAATACCTATTTGAACTATTCTGGTATTTCTTATACTTATTGTTTATTTTGATATATGTAAACTTGACATACATATAAACCACTACTAAACAAAATTATCCTCTAGTAGAAAGGACATGCTTGACTACAGAAAGCAGACACCATCATAAATTTTAGGGGCCTATTTTGAGCTTTACTTTTTCAAAATCAATGCTTAGTGATAGTGCTGCTATTTACATTATCTTACCCTTTTTTGAGATCACTATTTCAAATAAAATCATGGAAGTTTAAGTATCACTATGCAAAATTAATCCGATACATACACTACATAGACTGAAACCGCACCAATAGACAGATGTTAAAATAGAATTAAATAAATATTGAATAAATAAATATAATTGAAACATCCTAAGTTATTGAGTATGTTTCTTATAGGACTGATCTTTGTCACTCTATTGTTATCTCTGGTACGGAATAAAAAAAAAAAACAAACCTGCAACCCCTGCCACCCCTGCAGCCCCTTACTACTAAAAGTTTGCCACATAGGCCCAATACAGAAACGCATTATTTTTTCTATATCTGCAAACTTGCAAATGGTGGTGGCACCAGACACACACAGCAGATGTACTGCTGGTAAATTTTCCATTTCTTGCAATTAAAATTAATATTTCAAAACTACAGTTTGGAAATTTCTGAACACTGTTTTACATAATATATGTAATCGCAAGAAATTCCAAAACAATTCATTCACTGCTCTGAATTTGTCAACTATGGCAATGAAAAAAGATAGCTCAAGTAAATTTGTTTAAAACTTCTAACTTAACAATTAAGGTTAACTACTTTGATGAGAATAAAAGATAAATGCTTCCTATTTTCCTTAAAAGTGATATGATGGTATTAAATAATAAATGAAAGCAGTAAATCTGGATGGCCAGACTACTTTGTTTGAAACAAACACCTTTTGCCTTCTGATAGGTTGCTGAACTAAACTGCTTTGTCAATGATTCAAACTTTAGTCAATAATAAGGAAACTGAAATTACTAATCAACTAACACAACCTTAAATGTGGGATAATTTACTTACAATTTAGGTGGGAGTAAATATCTATTACCAACTTACCAAGCGGAGTTCATTTGTGACAGAGTAATTACTAAGTAACTGCAATATTGTACAGACTGCTACCACTGTAATTAGTGTAGCAAATTCTATCAGCTTTCCGTACAACTATATTTTTGGAAATGCAAACATAGTTGCTTACCAAGATGGTGGTAACGATTAAAGAACGATTGGACAGGGAATCCGTGATGTTTGCTGGTTTTCCTTTCTGATTCTCTGTCATGTTAAGGCCACTCAGTGGATCCCAAGTTCCAACCTATAAAAACAGTATATTACTATGTAAATTGTCCATGAGTTAGATTTCATCATCTAGGAAAGAAGAGGCTAAGGAAAAAAAAACAGATTTCTAGGAAAAAAAAAAAAAAGCTTGCTTGCTAGTACTTATTATTCAACCCTATTCCATTATCTCTTGTCATTACACTTCTAAAATATGATTCACGATAATTTAGACTGTATTTCTTGAAGTGTGACATTAAGGGGAAAAATGATGCACAGAATATCTACAGCCACTCTGAATACTTAATTTTCCACTTAACTTTCATACTTCAAGATAAACCACATTTGAAGATAACTGAATAGTTTGGTGGAAATTGTGTAGAGCAAAGAGCATCGTCTCTACAGAATGATTTATCCTTTGCTCTCATCAAAGAGAACAGAGGGGTAAAAAGATATTTTGGCAAAAATGTCATAGGGAAGGATGAAAGGAGATTAGGTGCTGTAATTTAACTGTTTTCCAGATAAATGTTCAGTACATAGATCTTTTGACATTTTCTACTCTGAATTTCTTATTCCAGTAAAGTCAATAGGATTTTTATCTGAGTTAGGACCCAGGGTTATGATTTAAGGTACAGGTCAAGGACAGTTTCACATACTAGGCAGTAAGTCTTATGTTTACGTTATTCATCTGCAATTTCATCACTATAAAACTAAAGCAGGCAATAAATGCAGCTATCCATTTTTAGACATCAAAACTTTTGTATCACTCCCATCTAGAAAAGGAAAATTCTCCTTTTTTGTCTTTGAAAACATTTTATCTATCATTTTAAATACTGAGCAGTATCTACAATACAATGTAAAGAAACTTTAAAACTGAATTCAACAATTCTGTAATTCAACAGTTCCATAAGAGGTTTTGTTGTAAATATATATAAATGTATATATATACATATGCACACATCTATATGTGTATATGTATATACATGTATATGTATATGTATATATAAAAACATACACAGGAATATTTATTAAATCTTTCAAACTAATTCCTGAGCAACATATTACAGGATACAGGCTGTCAAGTTCAGGATGTGATTCAGCATGGGTTGAAGAGGGTTTCACCTCTTAAAATTGAGAATACAACAGAGCATGAACCAGCAGAAGCAGTAACAGAGAAAAGCTAAGTTTACTTTCATTTTTACCACTTCCAGTTCCTCAGGAATATTTATCTTTCTTCCCTGCATAACACTTGTATTATGAGGCAAGAAGCCACTCCTTTGAGTGACTGTGATTCTTGAATTTTTGCCATTCATTACCTCTTCAGCTGAAAAAAGAACCATGAAGGGAAGGGAGGGGAACACATGAGTCCAAATACAATCGCAATATAACAAAATAAGGCATCTTCTAAAAGCACTGAAACCAAAGGTTACAATTAATAAACTTTTTCTTCATGTACTAATTTAAAATAATTTCATTTTGTGATCTGAAATGCTTATAGGAAAACTAAAATGCGCAGCCCTGAATTTTGGCCACAATTATGAAATAGTAAAAGGATTGAAAACTTTCTGTTGCAATATTTTTTTAATTATAACAATCATAATTCAATTTTATCTGGGAAAAGCAAACATGTCATTAGTTAAAATACTTCCTTCCCTACTTTTAAATACAGCTACAGCCACAAGCAAATAATTATCAACTTTTAGCTTTTGGGTTTTTAATCTAACTAAGACTGTTGACTAATAAGAACAATCAACAGCACAGTTTCAAAGATGAGCTTGTTAAATAATTGCATTATTTTTCTAAATGAGTTTAAATGCAATTGCTTTGCACAAGTGTTTCTTTTTGTAAATTAAAAATCTAAGAAATGGAGCAAAAGTACGATTTTCTCTAGAATACATCCTTCTTATATTCTTAATCAACTCAGTAACTATGCCAGAGGCTCTGGAATACTACTGATTTTTATACCTTCCAAATCACACAAACATCTCCTCAAAGATACTCCCAGAGAAAACAGTGCATAAACAGTACACTGAATTCATTTTTTTTTTTATTTGCTTAAACACAGTGTTTGAATTGTAAAGTATCTTTTTGAACAGAACAGAATAGTTAATGTGTTTTCACTAGAAAACAGAGAGTACTTTAAGTGCCAAAAAATGTTGGAAAAGCAAATCAAGGTACTCTGCTACACGCAATTTCAATTCCAAAAACTGGCAATTTACTTCTACTGCCTTACTTGTACTTCCAAAAAACTTTCAAGTTCTCCTAAAATGTGAAACAAACTGATAAACTTATATACAGTTTAGAGAGGACATTCACACAGTAAATACAGTACAGAGATGGTGCTTTCGTTTTCCCTTTTATTTTTCAAGATGGCAGGGCAAGAAAACTATTTTAAAGGTTATCAGAAAAAGTGATAAAGTGAGAAGCCCATATTCCCAGTTACGGCTAGACTATTTTGGAGTGAGTTTGTCAGCTTGAGGCTTCTAGCACATATTATCCACAACATAAACATGGGAACTTTTCTCCCTGTTTATGTATTACAAAAAACTTGGACAGAAATGTCCAGAATTGTGTTGCTGGCACTATTCTTAATGTTTTGGTTTTTTGTTTGTTTGCGTGTTTTTTTTAGCTTGATATTTACTTATAATATTAAAGTTTCCACCAAAAAAAATCCTCAAGAAATTAGCAATCTATCAATAAAGTTGTACCATCTGACCTAAGACAATGGTGGCAAGATAACGTAGCTTCTTTCTATAACTGCATGAAACAAGTCCTAAATTTGTAAACCCAATGAAAAATACATATTTGTATATTATAATACTACATCTTATTAATAGAAAATTAACAACAAATCACTTTTCATTTTCTTTCATTTCTTTCATTTTCTTGCGACTAAGCTTCAGCTTTAACGCTATTTTCCCATAACATCCAAAAGTATAGCACCTTCATGATAATGTAGAAGCAGATATTGAGACAGACTGTCAAGATAGTCATTACCATAAGTAAATAATGAGGAAGAAGTATGAAATACATATTTCAAATTTGAATGTAGTGTCTATTATATACATATATATATGCTATTATTTATAAGCAAATTACCTGTTTCTAATTACCTGTTTCTACAAAGACATTACCCCTTTATACTGCAATAAGCAGATTGTCTGGGAATATTATAGAGGAATATTGCACTACGCTTGCCACTTTTTATATTATTCCCTATTCTCTGCAGCTGCTCATTGCAGATGCAGAATATTAGACTAAGTGAATTCAGAGATCTTTTTTCTCGTGCACCACAAGAAAAGAATATAATGTACTTTTTTGAGGGTATCTCATGTTCCCAAGTGGTCAGTCAATTGTATACCACTTTTAAAAATCTTTTAAACAACCTTCACAATATTTAATTAATAGTTCAGTAGTACAAACAATGTCAGAACTAAATCTAAAAAATCTTAACCAGAAATATTTCAAGACAGTAATTATCCAAGGACAAAACTCAGGAAAAAATGAAAAGAAGTCTGGCTAATATTCGCACAAATTTAACTATCTTTTGTGTGTATGTGTTCAAGTATTTTGTGCATTGCCTCAAACAACAATAAAAAAAGAAGTTAATAAAATCTTACTTATTTCCACAAATATTTAATACAAAAATATAATTGACATGATTTGTACAGGAATACCAAAAAATGAAAATAGTAGACCTGTTAGAACAGACTGAATAGTCATTCAAGTTCCGAGTATTAAAAGCTGCACACAGTTAATCTGTACAACAAAGGACTTCTGAAAATATTAATATGTTCATATAGTAGAATAATTAACAATAATTATGATGCATTCTTGAACTTTAGAAGGAAGAGTGCTGAATACAGTAATTCTTCACTTTAAATTTAAACAATCTGCTTAGCAACATGGTAGGAATTTGAAAAGAAGAAAAGCTATATTGGACTTCAACTCAAAGTTTCTAGCCTCTTCTGGAAATAATAGTTGGAATTTTGTTAGATTTATCTATCAGAACAACAACATAAACCTTGCCAATCTTTTTCAAATTTCTCACCTTTTCAAGGTAATTGATCATTTACATGATACTTTTTCAAGTTGATTTCTAAGAGAAAGCATATATGCAATTTAAAAGGCATATTCAGAGTCAGTTGTTTCTATAGTATCTAGTGTGAATGCAGCTGAGTTCCTGAATTACGCTTTCATACAAATAAAAAACTCACAAGTGATTAGATAGTTACGTAAGTTTAACAGTATTTTTAAAAGTGGTAGCTTCCTTTTATCTCAATAACTTTCACAGATACATCATGATGCTAGTTTATCTTCTATAGTATGTTTAAAGAGCATCTGTTTAAAATAAAAATAAAATTTGCCATTCAGTAAAAGGCCTTTCCTAATCATACCAATCATAATTCAGCAAGTTATTTATGAAAAATATGAAATTCTTTATTCTTTCAATTGCAATGTAGGGAATAGACTTCTTTAGTAAAGCTCAGACTTTCTTCAAAGCTACTATCCTTACCAAGACCAATGCAATATAATTCACCACAAAAACAAATAAGAAGCACTGTACACTCTTGAAATTTAAATTCTCTGAGTTTACATGTTCTCCAGACTAGTTTAATGAATATCATAGAATCATAGAATGGTTTGAGTTGGAAGAGAGCTTTAAGATCATCTAGTTCCAACCCCCCTTCTACAGGCAGGGACACCTCTCACTAGACCAGGTTGCTCAAAGCCCCATCCAGCCTGGCCTTGAAAGCCTCCAGTGCAGGAGCATCCACAACCTCTCTGGGCAACAGTGTCCCACCACCCTCACAATAAAGAATATCTTACTAATGTCTAGTCTAAATCTACCCTCTTCCAGTTTAAAGCCATTTCCCTTCATCCTGTCTTTACACGCCCCTACAAAAAGTCCCTCCCCAGCTTTCCTGTAGGCCCCTGTCAGGTACTGGAAGGCCCCTGGAGCCTTCTCTTCTTCAGGCTGAAAAGTCCCAGCTCTCTCAGCCTACCCTTGTAGGGGAGGTGCTCCAGTCCTCTGATCGTCTTCATGGCCCTCTTTTGGACCCACTCCAACAGCTCAATGTCCTCTTTGTGTTGGGATCCCCAGAACTGGGTGCAGTACTCCAGGTGGAGTCTTGCGAGACCAGAATACAGGGGCAGAATCACCTGCTGGTTATGCTTCTCCCGATACAACCTAGGATACAGTTGGCCTTAGAGGTTGAAAGCATACATTGCCAGCACACATTGAGACTTTTATCAGCCAACACTTTCAAATCCTCCTCAGGGCTGCTCTCAAGCTATTCTTCACTCAGTTTGTATTTGTGCTTGGGATTGCCCTGACCCAGGTGCAGGACCTTGCTCTTGGCCTTGTTGAACTTCATGAGTTTGACAAGGGCCCACCTCTCAAGCATGTTTAGGTTCCTCTTAATGGCATTCCTTCCCTCTAGCATGTCAACTGCACCACTCAGCTTGGTGTCTTCTGCAAACTTACTGAGGGTACACTCAATCCTGCTGTCCATGTCGCCTACAAAGCTGTTAAATAGCACTAGACCCAGCACTCATCACCAGTCTCCACTTGGACGCTGAGCTGTTGACTGCAACTTTCTGAGTGCAACCATCCAGCCAATTTCTTATTCAGAGAGTGGTCCCTCCATCAAATTCATTTTTCTCCAATTTGACAACTGGGATGTCGTGCTGGATGGAGTCAAATGCTTGGCAGAAGTCCAGGTAGATGACGTCAGCTGCTGTTCCTTTATCTGCTGATGTTCTAACTCCGTCATAAAAGGCCATCAAGTTTATCAGGCATGACTTGCACTTGGTGAAGCCATGTTGGTTACCACCAATCACCTCATTTTTATTTTCCATGTGCCTTACCAGGGTCTTCAGGAGGATCTTCTCCATGACTTTGCCAGGCACAGAGGTGAGACTGACTGGCCTGTAGTTTCCTGGATCTCTTTTTCCCTTCTTGACAACAGTGTTATGTTTACCCCTTTCCAGTCAGTGGGAGCCACACCAGACTGCCATGACCTTTCAAATATGATGGATCGCGGCTTGGCAACTTCATCTGCCAGTTCCCTCAGAACACATGGATGGATCTCGTCAGGTCCCATGGACTAATCTTCACATTAAATGCATTAAATTTGGTTGTCTGAAGTATGATACTTTTACAGTATAGAGTAATTTTCCTCACAGTGCAGCTTCAGTGTAAACACTGACTAATTACAATTTGAATGATAATTTCCTTATTACGCTAGATTGACATAGATTGTGGTTTTTATTATGCTTAACAATAAATAGTTGCTGTATGTCCAGATGAGCTGTCAGCAAACTTCATTCAACATTACATTAGACGCACTCTAATCATCTATTAATTTTGTCATTTTCATCTTCCACAAAGTTATTGTTTTTGTCAAGTGGGAGTTTTTATTTTAAAAAGGCATACTTCTTATTGATTGATATTTGATTATCACCCCTCATTCAAGAGTTTCAACTTAAATTCATGTACAATTTAAGTTCACATGAGCCATTTTTTCAATGTGAGGAGCGAATTTTCTATTGTCACTGACTTCAGAATGAATAGTTTTTACACTTAACATACATGATTTAGGTAACTTGCCATGGCAGGAAGGAGGGGAATGGGGAGAGGGAGAACAAAGTGGGAAAAGGGAAAAGAGAGGAAGGATAAGGGATAAAGGAAGGAACAGAGAATTAAGGGGACAGAGAGAGAAGGAATCAGTAGGAGTGCAGAAAGATATGCATATGATGGAGAGAGATAGAATGCACAAAGTGAAGCAAAGGATGGAGGGGAGGGAGGGATGGAAGAGCAGGAAGTAAGGAAGATTCAGCTTAGCTTTTACTGGAAGACAATATTGGAAAGGAAAACGAAGAACTCTTTCAAATGAAAGGACTCGAAAAAATATATTCTCTCTCCTTGGAAGCGTCATACTCTGGGGTTAAAGATTCCTCCCGGATTCAAGAAAAATAGAGTTCATGCTCTTTCAGAATAAACAGGATTTCTTCAAAGACATTTTTTAGTTCAACATTATTTTCTCTGTCTCAGTAAAATAAATTATAAAACCCAGATCTAAGTTGTTCAAGGTAATGAACATATAGCTTAGCTTAATTTTCCTAATCACTTCTCTCTACCTAAACTGTCTTGCTTTTGTTCACGTTTCATTGGATGTGTAGCATTCTTCATTGTTCTTTGGTAACAGTTTCCCAGTTCCCAAACTTTTCTAATGCACGGTTACTAATTCTTACTGCTTGTTCCAAATATTTTGTTGGAGAAGTAACACTATCACATCCCTTTAAAGACAAAATGCACAGTGAAGGCACCAAAAGTATCTTCCATTACTCCGAATTTCTATATGTACTGTTGATGAACACACTGGTTGTTTTAAAACATCCATATTCTTCTACAGCTATTTCTGTTATTGTCTCTCACATATCTTTCATTATTATTGTTTCCCAGTTCCTTTTTTCTATTCTGTTTTAGAATACAGCATTTTCTATTGAATTCTATCTTCTTCACATACTTCTAATCTCTGTAGATCTTTCTGTTTTATTTCTGTATTTTCAGTTGTGTACATATCTTGTAATATACTGTCAGCTGAGAATTAAATCAACATGTTTTTTATGTTTCTGCCAACATATTAGTATTAAAGGTGAAAAAACAACAGATATAGCACAGATCCAGATGGAAGATACCATTGCTTTAGCCCACTACACATCCATTGTTCTCTCAGGAAATTTCCAGTCCACATACTTTATAACAAAAACTTGTTAACACAGAAAACTTTTTATTTTTTAATAAGGTTGTGAAGTAGTATCAGATACGTCACTGAAATGCAAACATACTAATTTTCCATTTCTTTAATTGTTTTCTATTTCTTCCAGAAAAACTGAATACACTATGAAGAAAACCCATGGTGCTAGATGGTTCTCAAATGACCTTTAATGTCCTTATAGCCATCTTACTTTTCCTTTTCTTCCTTTTCTTATTCTAATTTTCTTCTTACGTGCAGACTCTCTGGCCACTACTGCTGTATTTAGCTATTCCCATGACATCAATTCTTCCATTTTTGTTTCCAGGAAACAAGACAGGTTGCATCATACCTATGGTACTGGTATACAAAGCAAACTTGCTTTGCAAGTTTAATCACATCTATACATTGTTTTTCCTTAAGTATCCAGAGTTCCCTTAATGAAATACTTTAGAGTAAGGCTCTTCACTATCCCAGCACTGCTTCATATTTTAAAATATAATTTAGTCCTTTAACCACAGGTATGCCACTGGACCTTTTTGAAAATCTTCGTGTCTATTTAATTGTTCCAAAGCAAGTTAATAGCTTATAAACTTCTTTGAAATATTCCTAGTCAGAGAACATTAATATCTCAAAGCTGACATTAGAGAAAAAAGGTTCTGGAAAAATATGTTCTCCACTCTGCTATTTACAGAAAATAAGTAAGCAAAAAAATAAAGAAAGAAAGAAAAAATAAAGTAAATAAAACTCTGCAGCATGATGACTTCTCTGAATTCCTCTTTTTACTTTTCAAGACAATATTACCTTGGAGCAATACCAAATAAAACTTCATCTGAAGATGAGGGAAAACAACGTTTACAAGACACAGAATACGATAACTAAACACCAACTATATACTAAATACAAACTAAAAACACTATCCTGCAGATGCAAACTGCAAAATACTTGTTTGTATTATTTTGTTTGCTTCTACTTGCTTGGACATCTGTTTTTGTAAGAATGATATAACTGTCTGGCCAACATGCACTCAAATGCTAAGAGGAAAATTCAAATGTTTCTCACTTTAACAGTACTGAAACCCAGCTAATAAACCATCACAAGAAAAAAACAGATCTCACAAAAATACTTAACTTGTCAGAACTAATGTTTCAGCTGTACTCTCTTCTTCTAAGGAAAATAAAACAAAACCCTACGTACATAAAGTCTTGCGTCAAGGCTATTTTTAAAATACACTTTCAAATCCACATATATTTATTCCCATACAAAATTTCATTTTGCTGTAGATGTTAAGCTTTTTATTCAGGGAAAAAAAATAATAAGTTACTTTTGTGATTTTTTTTCTGGGGAGAAGTAGGTTTTTGTTTCATACGTTATATCACTTCAGAGGTAGACATCTTACACACCTTTTCAAGACCTTCTTCCTTGAGGCTTATAACATCTAAATCAAAATCCGTCCTTAAGCCATTGGATTTGTTGAAAGTTATCCTTCCTGTGAGGCCTTCCCAGTGAGCCTGTAGGGGAAGAAAAAAAAAATTCTATAAATACCTTTTTCTTTATTTCCCCAAAAAGAAAAATCTTACTTCTATCAAAGTGAGAATATTATTTATTCTATCAAAGTATTTCAACTTGTTATTTTTTAAAAGATATTTCATATTCTCTTTTTGCTAATTAAACTAAGCTTTCCTTAATCTTCACAAATATTTTTTTAAACCACTTTCCACGCTATTCAATAAACTTTTTACTAAAAGTAATAACAAGCTGGTTCTTCTCATTTTTCCAATATTCATACATGCATTTTCGCTTCTTTTTCCCATCTCACAGTCTCAATCCTTTTCATGAACTCTGGATTTTGTTATTCTGTCAGGACATTTCATTCAAACAAGGGCTTACTTTTACAAGATGCTGAGTCCTCTGAGGCCACACTGAGACAGTAAAAATTGATGTCTCCCAGAGCCAATTCCTTACTTTTAATGAAATGGAATATCCTATTTTTTTATTATTTAAAGTTAGCCTGGTTCTTAAACTATGTTAAATGAGGGTATGCGAATGACAAAGCTATAATCTTAAAAGCAATTTAGGTTAAAAAGAAGATTATATTCCATTGCAAATATTTCTCTTTACTATAGTATTTTGTATATGAAGAATGAGAAACAAGCATTTATTTATAGTACAAGATGTCATAAATATTAATTCATTACAGCAAAAGAAGTGAAAATTAAAACAAGGTAGTAAACTTCCTTCTTGTCCCCTTTGTATTTATGCCAGTGTTTAGCTACTGAATTTTTAACTGCTAGTCAAGGGCTTGGGGTCGTGGGGGGTGTTTTTCTAACACCACAGAAATGTTCTAAAAATACCCTAGCATTTAGAATGCAGCCATTTCACTCTTTTTTGTTTCTCCGCATTGTATGCTTTGCTGCAACTAAAAGCTCAGGAAAACCTGTTTGCAAGTGAAGATGCTTGTCTTGTCTGTCAATCTATTTATGTATACAAGTTACAAGCTTAGAAGAGCCTCATCCACTCGGTAAAAAAAAAAAAAAAACATCTCCACCACCAACAACACAAAAAGTAGAATTCAAGTGGGATTAAAATAAAAAGAAATTTGGATTGGTAGAAAGGAAAGTAAGGAAGCAGGATATATCTTATTAATGACTCACCTCCTTAATGAGACTCATAAAGCGGGTCCCAAAGCGCCATGGTTTGTGGCGATTACACTGTAGTGAACTGACAGTCATCTGTGGGAACTGCTGGACAGCCACTGACACCACATGAACTGCATCATACATTAGAGCTGCATCCGTCTGAAATTAGAATGAAATCAGTACCATGAACTTGAAATGAAAACAAGTGATGGCCCAGTGGCGAGAGAAGAAGTAAAAAAAATTAGTACTACTTCTTACACTATAGGGAGAAAATAATCTGATTGCTTGTGTAGCACTGTGTAATACAACCTCACTGCTAAGTCCCACAGATGCATCTGGACCTTTAATTTCAGCTTTTCTCTTTTTAATACTCAAATATCAAGTTTTTAGGATCACAGTAGGACACCATTACCACTGATTACTCACTTGATCTTTAAAAAAGCAGTGCTTTAGGAGCCTATATATGTACATTTGGCTCAAGACAGTTATTTCTATGAGTGAGGAGAAATAAAAGCAGATAAGCAAGGTAGCAAAACCCTGACTATGTGAGAAAATTCCAAGGTCTAAGGAAATTATGTTTTTCTAATTGGAATTACAGACTAAATACTGTCCCAAAGGCATTCAGCTGATCCATTTGTAACTGTTTATAGGCATTGTTTCAAATTCCTAGAGTGGACCTAATCAATATCTCCTAACAAAACAGAGGCAAATTAGAACTGCATTAAATTGCACATTCATTTAATTGTTTTCATGTCCCATGCTAAATAAATGGACTGTTTAGATGTGGCATGTACTAACTACTGTTGTATTACCAAAGGATAGAGACAGCCTCCCAGTGCATACTGTCACATTGTAAAGAAACTGACTTCTCTTTTCTTCTTCTGTTTGATAAACAGAGACAAGCCTTGGAACCAAAAGAGAAGACCTTAGATTCACTGGTAGAAATGAATGCTCTGCCATCTGCTCAACACACCTTAGAGAAAAGGGACCTATTTCCCCTTCTCATTCACATAATTAGCGAGCTGTGAAATGAGTTCTTTAATGGACAGGAAACCTGAGGATTACTGCACTTGTCACAATACAATACAATGCAATACAAAATGAGCTTATATAGTGCATTTCATGGAAATGCATCCCAAGGCTCTTTACAATAAAATTAAATATAAAAATGCAAAAATGCTCTACCATTATAGCCCATAAGCTACTGTTAAAGGGGAAAATATACGTTTACATGTAAATGGCTCTCCCAAGGAGAGATCTCAAAATTCAAATAGAAATAAATCCTTATTTTAAATAGCTAATATAATAGCTTTCAATGATCTGAGACACCAATCAGCTGATGTAGACACTCCAGATCAGTCAGAAAATATTTTTTTTCTGCCAAATTGTTCATTATCTTAAAGGCAATAAAGTGCTTTTAAGGCAAGCTGATATTTGACAAGGAGACAGTGAAACTCCCAAAAGCAGGAATGATATGCTGACTAAGCGTCATACAAAGCTTAATATTCTAGCACTTGGCAGAAGTTGGAGTCTTGACAAAAGATTTTAAAATAAACTATAAAATAAGTTCAGCACATTAATCTGGCTGAGAAATGCAAGCAATACGTTTGGAGCTTGTTTCTTTATTTTTGTTTTATCAGTTTTAATTCTAAACTCCTAGACCTTGCACCAATGAAGGGAAATTGAAATTGCTGTGAAACCTTTGCACAAGCAGCCTATAAAGAAGCAACCAGAAGTTCAAAAATAGTATTAACTGATTAAGTAGATATAACTTTGGACATGGAACCAATAAGACTCATCAGCAAGAATCAAATGCACATTATGCCAGATGTGGAGTAACATGGTTTTTTGTCAAATTCTGTAAGCCAGTGAGCTTGAAGTCTGTAGAACAGTCAACTCCAGTGGAAACAATAAAAAAGCCATTGAAACTATGGAAGTAATTTGAATTCTGTTAATATGCTTCATACTCAACTGTTAAGTATTGCTTCAGTGAAAATAAACATAAATCAGAATGCACTCTTTTACATGCATACAACATAAAATAATCCCTTGTTAGAAGTTGAGCATGCTATTTGATTTTTAGATGCTACAAGACAAATTCATTGTTTACACAGGCTGAGATTCCTCAATCCACCTTGTATAGGTACATTAATGTTAAAGGGGGACTTCAATGTTTTTATTGCATGAAGATAGATAGACCCATATGCTTGAAACTATTAGTTTAGTTATTCAATATCATGCTCACCTCTCTGAGTGCAATAACTGATTTTACTGAATGAGAAATAAACACTACAGGACTCAGAAAAAGGTATGAAGTATATGCTTGAATTTTCAAGTTGAACTATTCTCTTTTAGGTCACTTTTTCATTTGAGACAGCAGGAATTGGTAGCAATTAGTCTAGCTCTCCAACTTCATTTGTTAGGCTTGCTAAGCTTTTTTGTGTCGCATTGCCATTTGCCCATGGATCTTTATTTGTCTTCATCACACTACTGGAATGATGTTTGGTGGTACAGAAAGCACTGCAGGTTTCAGCAAGAAACTTGTCCAGGATTTGGGAGAAAATGTACCCAGTTACATTTTTATCATTCTATATCTTATCTAAACACAGATTGACAGTCTGGAAGAAGAAGAGGATATAAAATTCATGAGAAGGAATGGTTCTTGAACTTCAGATAAGAACGTACTACATTTCCATTCGCTGAAGAAGTGAGTTCATAGTAGAAGAAAATAATTATACTGAAAAATGAGATGAGTACCTTTTAGTTAACTTGAATAAACTTTTTAGAGATTATGTTGTATTGTACAAACATATTTTGGTCCAGGTTTTTAAATGTGTTGGTTTTCTTTGTTTTAACTTCACAGTACATATTACTCATGACTTATTTGAATACAAATAAATGCATCAAAAATACTGCTCGTGAAACTTTCACTTGCATGTCTACAACTACAGAAGAAAAAATCTAAACTACAGATGGTACAAATATTTTTATCAAATTGAATTAGTATGAGATAAACCTGATAAAATTTAAAATGACTTGAAGTCTTTCAGTTGTGTCAATGAAGTAAAAGAAAGCTGTTAGCACTCAGAGACAACAGCTTAATTAGAGAAGTGAGCTCAGTCAGAGTACCTCAAATAGAAAGTACCAATACCTGTGTTTAATTTTTATCCCAAACTCAGCAGTATACTATACATTCCTTCTCAATGTTCTGTCATTCCTTTACAGCCTTACTGCAGGTGTTGTGTTTGTCTGCACTATTTACTTGCAAGCCCTACTTGCTAAATATTGTCTAACCTCACTGTGGGGGACAAGACACTACTATTTCTCCCCATGCCTTCTCAGATTAAGAGGTAGTGTCTTTCTCCATTATCCTGAATCCCAACCAAAGATGCTATGGGCACATACTAAACTCCATTAGATTAATGCAAAAACACTTCACACAATCCAATACATCTTTGTCTCTAAATTGAGGAAAGATGGATTTGATGGATGGACCACTTGGTGGATAAGAAACTCATAGTGCACTCTCGGCAAGTTTGCCCACAGCTCCAAACTGTGCTGTAGTCAACGTGTTGGAGGGAAGGGCTAGAATTCAAAGGGACTTTGACAGGCTTGAGAAATGGGCCTGTGCAAAATAAATGCAACGTTCTGTACCTGGACTGTGGCTATTTCAAGCACAAATACAAGCTGAGCGGAGAAAGCCAGTCACATCCTGGTGAAACATATCCAAGAAGTCAAGGGAAGTTATTCTCCCCTTCTACTCTACTCTTGTGAGACCTCACATGGACTATGGCATTCAGCTCTGAAGTCCCCAACATAGGGACATGGAACTATTGAAGAGAGTCTAGAGAAGGGCCACTAAGTGATCAGAGGGCTAGAGCACTTCCCCTGTGAAGAGAGGCTGAGAGAGTATATATAATAAATAAAATAAATAATAAAACTTCAAAACTCTTCTTAGAACTAAATTTAGATACAACTGTTCTATAACACAACTGAAACTCTCTAGACAGTCTAAGGCAACTGGATTTTCCACACAGAAAATTTGAAATATTTGATTAAGAAGGAATGTCAAACAATATTTTTTCATCAAAGAAAGAAAATGAGGAAGAAAATGCATATTATATACGTATGTACACATATATTCTATAGCTCTGTTGACAGGTCCTGTCCTGTCACAAGGTAGAGATCTTAATCTGCATTTACCAGCAATCAGTTACAAATACAGTACCAAGTCACGAATGCATCATGGATTAAATAAATCAAGTTTCTATGCAAAGACAAATATTTTGCTATTTTTTTTTCAAACAGTTATTAAAGAAAGAAACTGTATCTTTCAAAACAAAACTGAAGTTACAAAAATACTTGGAATATATTCTGAATTGACTCTTTGGTCAGTTTTTCTTTCAACTAAATCAAATCAGTAAAAATTGCAGTATGTGCACTTATACACCTCACTTGAAATAGCATATCATATAAGCCCAGCTTTTTCAAATGATTAGTGATATATGCATATGCTATTCTCATTTCATACTGCGGCAAGATTCTCTCATTGAGCTTGTACTTATGGCACTTACACTTGCCAGAGTTTAGAATATGAGAATGTTGCATCTTCATTTGGCAAGGGGAATGTTAATATCCAAAGGTGGGTTCCAGGAGGACTGATTTTTCCATTGTCCCTTATAAACTGTGTTTTCTTACACAACAACAATGCCTTGGATAAAACAATATATGCAAGGTCACGTTTTGTTTTTCAACTCCCACTGTGTATCAAGACTATTTCTAGTCAACTTTATGAGTGACAGAGATTAGGATGGTAAGAACAGCTTTGGTCTAATAGCCTTAGAATGTAACGTATAATGGACACAGAACAGCATCTCTTCCCTCTCCCGTCTAGCCTTTTTATAAAAGATAATATTATTTCAGGCGTACTGCACAATAAGAATTCACAATGGCATACTTATTCGTGTCAATGCACTCAAAAAAATCCGACAGTCAACCTCTGTATCTTGCTAAGAAGTAATCCTCATTTTGTAATTACTTTTTCTCTCAGCTGTCCTTGCTGTCCAATAATTTAACAAACAATACAAAATTATTAATTAGAAAATTTTGAATAAATGATCGAGCACAAAACAAACAAAACATGTCCTTTTTTAGTGTATTGAATCCACCACCACCTGCCTTCTTTTTTCCCGTATCTGTCCTATTTTCTAGATTATTTCCATTATGAGAAGGGTAAACAGAAATAGGCCTGTCATAATTTTTTCTTATTATTTTCCTTTGGGGACCGAGTTTCACAAAGAAACCCACTCTGATAACCTTCTTTTTAAAAAGTCAGAAATAAATTTATAAACTATATAATTATATACTACATATACAGAATATATATATATAATCAAAAATGTATAAGAAAAATCTGCTTGCTGAGTTTTCTTGGAAACAAAACAGTGGACATTAGAACAGGTGATGGGAGATACGTTTCAGCAGTGGTAATAGTAGGTCATCTCCACTGGTGCAGACATTTACAAGTGCAACTTGAAGGCTCTTGTCCATTGTTGGTGAAATTGCACAGCTTATGGAGGTGAATACATTGCAAAAGAGTGTTTTGTAGCTGAGAATTTGCTCTATCAAATAAAGTTATTGTGTTCTTTGTATCAGTTGTAGCTTCCATGGAAATAAATAGGAGGCATTACTTTCAGAGCAACCTATATCTACAGATCCAGTACAAGAGATGAAAACTGAAGAAAGTAATCTGTCTTTAATTTTTCAGATCCTTTGTAAAGCAAAAATTGTTGGATAAGAAGATAAAGCTATTCATGCCTTGTACAATATAATTTCAATCACTGTAAAACTAAATATTTTCCCAGTTCCAAAATGATTTCTCAGAAAGCATGCTAAGAGAATAACAAAAGTCTATGAATCTTTCTACTGTTATTTCATTTGTGGCAATTAGTTTTTACAGTTAATGGGAGAGATATATATTCTATTGCTTCCAGTTTATGCTTGAACAGTGTTTGAAATGCAGTTCCTAAAACTTTATATTATCTTCTATGTTTTATCTATACATACACATATGTAAGAGATATTTTTACATATATAAGACATTTACATGAGATAATTTTCTGCAACATATTGCTATAACAAAAACTGTGAAGACTGGCCATGTTTGGGAGCCTCTATGTATATGTATAACAGGAAAGAACAGGTGTAACTTACCACAAGGATAAAACAAAGCCAGAAGTTTTGATTCAACAGAAACAAGCACCAATGTTTAATCATATAGCAGATATGATAGGCAAATGAAATCTAAAGAACAGTCCACAGGAAATATTCATATCACAAAAGTGTTCAGTAATATGAACTACTTGGAACCACACAGATTTGTAAGCACAAGGGACACCTGATTACATCTTTCTCTGCATACATATATTACAGAAAAAAAAAATTAAATATAGACTTGAGTGAATTCTTTACTCCTGTATGCACTACAAGATGAAACTAAGTTTTTCTAATAGTTCTGCATTACAGTAAAGTCTTACTGTATGCTTGAAAGAAAGAAGGAAAGAAGAATGAATCATACCATACTCATTTTGTAACCACAAAGTGATCATCACGTTTGTCCTCACTTGAAAGTAATTATGTCACTCTTAATTTTTATTCTATAAAGTTATGAAGTCACTTTATATAGTCACTTCGTGTTGTAATGTAGATTCAGGAAGAAGGACATTCAGGACATCTAGTAAAATCATCTGAAAGATTAGCTCTAAAAGCTAAATTCCACCATGTCATTGTCCATGAAGGAAAGATTAATGATTCTGACCGAAGATATAAGGTATATAGAAATCTCAGGTAGGTGTGAGTAGAAATCTATGTCCAGCAAATAAAGCAAATATGCTGGACAGAAAGAAAAACACATCTCTAGGTTAAACTAGTGTTATTAGATCGGGTGTGGTTTAACTTTCAAGTAAAGATGGAAATGTTTAAGAATAGCATAAAAACAAACATATTTTTATTTTATCTTGACCTGCCTCATGTTAAGAGTGATCTCAAGGCAATTAAATAACAACAATTACAAACAGCATTTACCAAGCCAAAGTAGTTGTAGTTTCAAACTTAGCAACATATACTCCCAGGTATCCCATACATGTACAGGATATGCATCCCACAGGAACACATCTAACAGTCTGAAAACAGCCCAGGCATCAATAATGGTAGAGCGACTCACAGTGATGGTTATATTTGTGTACCATTAAGTGTGATAGTTGTGTGCACACTTGGAACTCAGAGCAACGTTTTCAATTGTTTTTCATACAAGGCTACAGGAATAGAAGTATCAAAACAAATTCACTTTTTAATAATCTGTGATTTCTTTTTTTGGGGGAGGGGGATAGTTGAACAATATATTAATGTATATGCAGGATGGAAGCAGCTCATATTGGTATGACTGTATACTGGTTAACAGGGACATAACTGCTTGTAAGAACACAGCAGAATTAGGAATCCTCTAACTGATGGATACATTCTGCAACCTGTCAAAACAAAGCCTGAGAACAAACCTTGAGGGGAAAACAGAGAAGAAAGGAAAGCTAAAGAACACAGAAGAACCAAAATGGACGTAAAAATGACAAAACAATAAAAAATAATAGGAGTCATTTTATCTTACAAACAGAGGTTTAAGTTTTACTAGATTAAAAAAAAAAATCGCTAAATGAACCACTGCACAAGACCACCTACATAAGAAACTTGAGTTAGATGAAGCCTGACAAATGTAGTATAATGCACATGCATTCCAGAGACCCAACATATTTCTTCTGCTCACAGAAAGCTCTCCTACTCAAAGCAATTATAATTAGTGAATGAAATTAAGAAGAAATGGCTTACAAAACTTGTTCCTTCCCTCCTCGGGTAATAAAGTCTATTGCCCCTGAAATCATTTCACTTAATTCTCACTTGCTAACACATCCCACAAAACCATTTTGCTGAGTGAGATTTAATAAAATCTCTCAGTCTGGGATTAAATTTTACTGTTTTATGAACTGTTAAATTGTATTGTATGCTTATTAAAGCTGGTGTTTTCTTCTTTCTTGACACATTCCCAACTCCACTCTGGGGTACAATTAAGCAAACAGTAGAGATTTTGCTTTCACCCCCAAATGTGCATTCCAACTGGGAACAAACTGTGAACACCAGCGCCCTATAAACATTGTGCATTTAAATTTCCTAAATATCAACAAAACTTTAGCATAAGCCTAAAAAAAATTAAATAGGCTAATATTTCAGATGGATAATCATTAGATTATGGCATAGCTGTTTAGATTATTATTAACAGTTTCCTTGTGAATTTTAAACAGGAGAGGCGTATGCAGTTTAAATTGGAGAATGCATTATGAATGACAAGGCAGATGAAAATTATTATTCTCCATCATCAAAATACTTATTTTAACATGAGAGCAAAGCAACTTTTTTCTTGTACTACTGTAAAAAGCTTTAAAAAAAAACAAAAGAAATCTATAAAACATAGGTCACGACAGGTAATTTTTAGAAAAAAATTGTAATTCTATCTTCACTAAGAGAGAAAGAAAAATATTTTCCTTTTTTGCCTCAGTGTCTCATAGTTTGATCACTAATTTTAAGAGAAATGGCAAAGAGAACATGAAACATTAACAAACACTGAGAAAATGAAAAACACAAACTCTCCAACTAAAATTGATGCTATTGCCACATATCTTACCATTATACTGTCATTACGTAGGAAAGAGTACACGTTTTATATTGACAGTATAAAAAACACATTTCCCAGTAAAAATGTTTGAAGTGCTTTAACTTTTTTCATTTCTCAAAATAATCTTCAATCACTGTGTAATTTGATAGAGTATTTATGGGAATAAGAACCATAAGTACCCAAAAATGAGTTATGCAGGTAGCCACTTTCTACAGCTTGATTTTAACTTGTAGAAGGTGACACTTCCAGACAACTTGAAATTTTACCACCAATTAATACAGGAGATGTTTTTAACAAAGTCTTTTTCTGAAATAAGAACAGCAGCAATGTTTCTCTTTTCTGCTTGATCTTTGATGCAGGATCTGAATTTCACTTTAAGAAGTAAAATTCTGAAGATTTATAATACATTCTGAAGCATATCAGAAAACTCTGAATAAAGTTTTCTAATAAGGACACTTTATCATTAGCTATGGATCAAAAGCTTAAATTTTTAGTATGAGGGAAAATGTAATTTCAGTTAAGAAAATAACTACACTGAGTCTGAGAATATTTAGAATTTCATCCTTTGCAGTTTCTCAAAATCTGGTTTCATAGCTAGTCTTTCTATACAGGGCTTGCTATTCTGATGTAAGGTTAAAATGTGATCAATTTCCTCAACTTTTTAATTAGCTTCTCATTCCCACTTATTTTTAAATAAACCATTTATTGGACAGGTTAGATGTCAAACATATTTAGGTGGTTTGATTGTTTCCAATCGTAGAAAGGAGTAAATTCAGCCTATATGGTCATCTTCATTATACTTGACCATGGACAACACATCAAATAATTTAACCTGAGTTCCATGCTGAATTCCTACTTTTTGTAGTAAACATTGATATTAATTTTGAAATTTTTGTTTTTGTAATACTGTGTGGGCAACTAATACAATAAGAATATTTTTGAATCTTTGTGTCTATCAGAAAGCTATTTTTCAGATTAGCATTGTAAGTAACTTGTGCCCATTTCAGTATTCTTTTTTCTTTTAAGTTACTATTATTGTAAAATATTTTTACTTAAAATCCAAATTTTCACTTGGTCTTAGTCCATTGATTTTAGGGGGTATCCTGTTTCAGGATTTGCTTTCTCATACTAAGAGAGAACATGTTAATTCCTCTCCGTAAAATCATACATTTCTAGAACTGTTATCTGGAACAAATACTGCTAACTCTATGACAAATAAATAAATAAAGTAATTCTATAATGATATTTTTTAGAAATTTATTTTCTCCTATTTTCTATTTTCTGGCTAACTGAAAGAAATTGCAAAGACAAGATCAAAAGCTATTTCAAAAGACCCTATAAATGATCCATCATAACACAAATTCTGTTAATTGAGGAAAAAATGACTTGCGGCATACTGTTTGTGGTAGTAAAAACTATCTTTCTGCATAAGCATTTGAAGAACTATTCTTATAATATGCAGTTGAGAACAACGTGTCATGATGTTTCTACACATTTTTAAAAGCAGACATAAAATATTCAGGTTAAAGTTAATCTGAAGTACTTCCTCAACCTTTCTTCTGGCCTTTGGAAATTATGATATTGGCTATAATATCTTTTGCCATAAAAAAGTACCATCATGCTTTTTAATATACCTTAAGTACAGATAGCAAAAATCTAATTATCAAGAACAATGGGTCATTATTTGGTCTCATAGTCTATTTCCTTTCATCTATTCTCCTACTCAAAAATCAATGATTTTGATCACTGCAACTCCAACAATCCCATCCATAATAAAGAGCTGCCTGCTACTATCACATTAGTTTTACACACTACATGAGAAGTCCCTCTATATGAGTAACACATAAGCAATTACAGAAGCATATGCCCTGAATATTTTTGTACTCACGTGTGCAGCAAGAAAGTACACCTGATCTCATCTGAAGAGAGGCATAAATTTAGAATAATTCAGAGATTAAAATATTTCAATAAAAATGAGGGGAAAAAAATCAGAAGAATCAGTCTCTGCTTACTCTACTTATATATTCTATGAAAATTTCACACCACTTAAGGATTTCACAACTTTCATACCTTTTAATTTTCAATAAAATTTTCAAAATAAATGCATATTGATGACTTTGAAATACAGAGACATTTCTGAGCTTTCAAAATAAACTGCCTTTCCCTGCTTTCACCAAACTCTATTTACAGTTTTCTCCACTTAGAACTAATGACACAGATTTTAATATCCTCAGCAAAAAACCATGATTACATAATGCAGCCTTGCAAAGTTCATGTTTGCAGGAAAGACAAATTATCAAGCAGTGTAAAACAACTATTCTATAAAAGTGTTTATGTTCATTGCAAAACAGAATTTTTCTTTACATCAATTTTCTGTAATGCCTTTTCTTAAGTTATATCTTAGAGCTCTGTTTTAAGCAAGGAAGTATTTTGCTTCTGGATTAAAACTTCCTCGAAATCAGTAATGCACGAAGAAAAAAAAAAGTATATATTAAGATAAACTACCAGTCTGTGATTTAGAAAAACTAGATTTAGAAAATAGACAGTTTAATTTCAGTTTAGTTGAGAACTGGAAGCATACTCAGTTTTATATTCTTCATTGCCTTTTGTCACTTTAACTGCATAGTCTTTATCCAAATTTTGTGCTACATTTAGATTATATACTATGGGTATTTGCTTTCCAAACAATATTTTCATCATGTTCATCATGTTAACTCTAATAATCAGATCCTTACACATTGTTAACTCCATCTTCACTGTCACAGCAGACATGGGATTCAAACATATTCACATTAGATGAATCTTGTTTTGATTAAAAACTACAAAATAAATCTATCCAGAGCTTAAAAAGTTGTCTTTTGATTTGCAGCACTAACTTTCCAGGCTACCTTCTAAAATGCTCTAACAAAAACAACCATCTAAAACTATTAATTTATTTGCCCACAAAAACATACTTACTTTAAGCACAGCTTGAAATTGTGATGCTTCAGAGAAAGCTGACTCATTTTAACAAGAACCTCAATGGGTTAAACCATGGCAGTAATTATGAGACCTACTTTGACGATGAAAGTCAACTAAACTTCTAAGAACCTTGAAGCCCTTGAACAGCACACCAAAGCTTAAAGTACAAAGAAAGCAAGGATACACAGTAAGAGATATACAAAATTTGAATAAAGAAAAACGATATAAATAACTTAGAAGTCAATTGTAGTACTTTATGCTAGAAGAAACAGAGCCTCACTAGTAAGAACAACTTAAAACAATTTTGGTGTCAGGTTAGACAATGATGCTCTTTTGGTCATCATAAGCACCTAAAAATATTCAAACTGATAAAATTTTTTGGATGTATCTTTGAATCTCAGAATATCCAATAGAATTTGTAGCAAAATATACAAGCTCTAAATTCACCCAGTGATGCTTTCTGGAAATTTTCAACTCTTTCTCTAAACATAGTTCATACTCAAAAGGATATTTATGTCAAAAAGCCAAATGGTAGTATATAATTATCACAATTACTAAGCCAAAAATAGGAACTGAAAACTGAATGTAATTCAGGCTTTTCAATGCTTTATCAGGGCTTCATCCATCAGAGTAACAGTTAAATTCTGCAGTATATCTAAATTTAAATTTAAAATTAAAAATATGTCCAAGATGTTGCAGAATTTTTAACTTTTTTTTTCTTTTTTTTTCTTTTTTTGCATGTCTCTGATTAAACTGAGGAGGAATTATTTTTCCTGAAGTGTACAAATACCTCTTTTAATTATGCTTTAGCAAGATTTTAAAACATAATTTTCATAACATTCATCTTAATATTTCAGAAGGCTCTCCAGATTTGAAATTTTAGACTATATAGGAAACAAAGTGGCAGGAGAGGAAGAAAAAAAGAGGACATATGCAAGTATATACTGTTTCAAAACCAATACCACATGAATTTATACTTTTCTCATTCATACACACATACAAGGCAGGTGGTCTTTGACAGACAAACTAAAAGGAAAAATAAATAGGTACAAATGTGATAAGACATCAATTATTTCAGGTCTTTAGACTTCCTTTCACACTTCTGTATAGTTTCTAAGAATTGTAAGAGAGAATACCAAGAGGATCACCTTTATTATGAGTAAATTTCACAGAATTTTATCCCTTCTTACATCTTTGGAGAATGTATGAGCAAAAACTAATGTTAATAGTGAAAAATAGTTTGTTGCTGTTGCTCTGCTCATTATGTGCATTCTGATTCTGAAGGTGTTTCTCAATTTTGTGGTTTAAACTGGCAGGCAGCTCAGCACCACACATTCACTCACTCACTCTCTCTGGGTAGGATGGAGGAGAGAATCAAAAAGGTAAAACTGCAAGAACTCATGGATTGAGATAAAGACAGCTTACTTGTAAAGAGAAAGCCATGTGCACAAACAAAGCAAAACAAGGAACTTATTCGCTACTTCACATCAATTGGCAGATATTCAATCATTTCCAGGAAATCAAGACCTAGGAAGATAGCTTGGAAATGAGTGATGACAGATGTCACTACTCTAAACATTCCTTCTTCTTCCTCCCTCTTTCCCCAAGCTTTCCTTGACAAACGAGATGCTATATGGTATGAGATATACCTTTGGTCAGTCTAGGTCAGCAGATCCGATTCTGTCCCCTCCCAGCACCTTGCGCACCTCCAGCTCCTCACTGCTCTCTAGGAAGAAAATTAATTCTATTCCACTCAAAACTATGACAGTCACTTAAGTTATCTTGGTGCTACACAAAGCATTATCCTTTAAAGACATCCTCTTAACTTGTAAACCAATTTTATACGTCCCCATTTGTCTAAATCAGCCCAAAGAAGCACTGTATTAATCAGATTGTACTAAAGTGGCAGAATGTGGCTTTACTAGGTTTCAGAGCAATATCACATTTCTTTACAAGGTAGCAGGCATCCTCACTTAGTTATTTATAGCTCTTGGCTTCCCCTTCCAAAGACTGCAGTGTAATGAGATAAGAGGAATTTTATAAAAAGACAAATTAAAGATCACAAGTAAAACCTAATTATTATCTAAAGATGGATTTTGTTTACTTTTTATGTAGATGTTTTTTATAATTTATGCTGATATTTTAAAGAAATTATTTTCATGAGGCATTGTATATAACCGGTGCTTTGGATAGTTATAAAGAAAAAATTTATTGTTATATCCCTAAATATCATAAATGTGTACAATAGATCATGCAGTCATTTCTACAAAAAAAACCACCATCTTTAATAAAAATAAAAATTTGCTCTATATGTTTTTCTTGTAATGTATGTTCATATATGAAAAAAATATGAAAAATCTTCACACAGTCAGTATACGCCACATAGAAAATATTGGTTATAAGAGAGATAAAGTTTACATTCTTTTATAATCAGATTGTATTTTCTACAGTATCCCATAGATGTATATCTACAGCACAGTGCAACTAGGAGAGATCTTTGTCTGTGAGAACACAAAAGTACATTGGTATTAGATGCAGTGAGAAGCATCTGACCTCTGGCAGCAACATAAAACTGATTGCCACAAAATTCTGATCTACTGTAAAAAATATTTTTAGTGCTGGAAACATAAAATCTCTGCCCTACATTTGTACCCAGAACTCACAAATCTGATTTAGCTGATATTTTCTTAAAATACTTATCCTGAGACATTTATCTGCTCAAAAGCTATACAGCTATGTGTTTAGAATGTGTCAAAATTGTAAATACTTTAAAGGCAATATATTTTGAAGTATTTCTTAATATAAGGCAATATATAGAAGCCTTGTCTCTAAATGAAAGAGGTTATTGATCAACTGTAGAAAAATGAAGCTTAAAATATTATATTTTTATGCTCCCACAAAATAAGAAAAGCCCTCAAAATATAGTGAAATTAAATCTAATGCACATGGAACCATATTTTATATTAGCACTTAATGTTATGTTTTTACTGAAACTTTGGCAAAGAATCCTGAATAGAACATTCATTCAGTATTTTTATTTTCTTTATTTGCTATTTCCTAGACAAAATTTCACAGACACTGGAATAATTCATATTCATAGGCAGAAGGTTGTTTCTCTTGAAGTAGCTAATCTGTGATGTAAACTTTTACCCTTGACACAGATACCACAGCATGCAGAAAATATCATGACTGTTTAGGAAAACCTTTCCTGAATGTTCACAAAATGACTCAAGACAGAAAATAATAGCATACAAATGAGACATACAAGATGGAAATTTCTTCATTTAAACATGATCATTTATTTTGTACTGTATTTTACCAAAACAGGGAGGGTCTGAGGAATCTGAAACTCATAGATTCATTCTCTTAAGTAAGTTCTTCACAAACTTTTATGTAAAGTTTAACTAAAAAGAAAAAAAAGAAAAAAAAATGTTGTAAAATCACAAAAAGCCTGTAAGTTACAAAAGGTACCACTACTTGCAGAGTCATCAAAATGAAAGAAATGGAAAAGAATTATTCTGCAGATAGCTTGTTTACTGCCAGTTCTTTATATTGAAATCTCTGAAAAGAAACAGACTAGTAACTGAAGTTTCAAACCATGGAGCTCTAGCTCACTGCAGACAGTGACATGAGAAGAGTGTTTGAAGCTTGAGCCATTAACAGGACCAGACATCCAAAGAATAAGTTGGAAGCATTTGTTAAGTTATATCAACTTCTTACAACTTACTTTTTAGATGATGCCTATTTTCACCTTGTGTTTCCATGAATAAATTAATATATATAATAAAAGCCTGCTGTAATGAACATGTAGATAAATTAACATGATTCAAAGGCAAATGTTTTCAACAAGTATGCCTTGATATTTTGTATCATTTACTTCTCCCTCTGTCTGTAGCATTTTCAAAGTCCATTTTCAGTTTAGTCTTTTACAGAAACAAAAACAACACTTGTCTGCACGTTTTTCTTCCATTAAGAAGATTTGTTCTCACAAAGGTTGTAAGATCCTATTTTCAAACAGCAGCAAGCTTTTGAAGCAATTCTTCTGATTGTTCCTACATATCGATGTTCAGATTCACATCAAAGATCAGCCCCACAGCGCATGAATTGGACCTTAAAAACTAACTGAAAGATGTGATCTAGGAGTATGCTTTATGTGTTAATCTGTTCATAATGTGTTCATCTGTTAATTGGCTGCCCCTACTGAACCTCTTCACTTGGTACTGTAACCACATTGCAGGTAAATTCCAGTGACCACTTGAGAAAAGCTGGTGCTTTCTTGTCATGGTTTTGTGATTTTTGCTTGTCGGTATTCCACATCATAACATCATGTGGTGCACTGGGAGTTAAAATGTTAATGCTCCAGTTCCAGGTACCCGTCCCAGAAGAGAAGAACTACTACATTCCCCAGAAGACTGTTTACTGTGCTGTTATCATTTCTGCTCAGGGGGGACAGATATAAGGCCTCAGTAGGTCATCTGACCTGCCTCTTTTCTTCCTTTGGCTCTTCTCCCTGCTGCTCAACCAGACTGAGCATCTCACCTCAGTGTTACGGTGAGGCCTATCCAACTTTCGGACACTCTCTCTCATTATATTTGATTTATTAGCTTCAGTTCTAATTATATTGTATTATAGTGTGTTATCTTGCATTCCGATACCATATTTAGTAAACTAGTTTGTTTCTCCTCAAATCGTTGCTGCTGTTTTAAATTATTTTGGGGTCCACTGTTTCCCTTTTCCGGAGGCACAGATTTTGCTAAATTCCTCTGCCCCACTAGTCATGGAACCGGGCCGAACCAGCCCGTAAACCGTTGACATTTCTTCAAGTATATTCCATTTCATTATTACTCTGAAAATCTTGATCTTGTATTCATGAACTCTCTAATTCCAGGGTGCAATTCCTGACCCTGTTTACTCTAAGAAAAAATGCACCAATGACTTTAAAGGGAAATAAATAGTGTTTCTGCCCTCTAAAAGATGATAACTACCATGTCAGAAGTTAAAGGAAATGAAAAATTTTAAATGAAGCATTTTAAACTACATAGATATGAAGAAAAGGGAAGAAGAATAAGTGGTCTACCCATGCTGCATGGTAGATAATAGCTTTTTATAACGGTCAATAGAAGGTTGGGTTGAAAGCCATCTGTCAGACTGCACACATGCACAAAAACTGGAGATGGGAATGGTTGCCTTTGGCTCTGACTGTTAAAAAACAGTTATCAATCTTCATCTAAGTCTTCAAGGAGCTGCTCTTGGTGAGTAATCGATATTGCATTTGCCACAATAGCTCATTTAATTATTTTCATCCTAAATATCCTGTCAGCAGGGGGAATGTCTTCCTGATTTTAATTAATTTTGAGACCATTGATTCTTTGCCTTTTCCTCTCCTGTGATTACACATGCAGACACAAAAGCACAGACATACACTTTAGCCTGCAGGCTACATAAGATGTATGACAAGTCCTTGGTGAAAACCTTGCATATTATTGAAGTATACCTAGAAGACGTGCAGTTCTATTTTTAAACCTTTAACCATCAACTGCCGCAAATGAGCCCCTGGCACCTAAAACTTAGTTGGGCAAAACAGTAAATTGAAAACAGTGTTTGCTGAATAGTTTTCAATTAAAGAGTCCTTAAATCAATAGGCAGTAAGATATCACAGCCTCAGGCATGCTATAAGTTACCAGAGAAACACAGAAATGGAAAATGGAAGTCAGAAAACCATAAAATAGTAGTGAAAATCATAAATGTATATTACATTTTAAGAATAAATACAAATCTTGGACAGTATTAATAGCAAAAAAAAGAAAATGTATTAGACCTTGGAATTAAGTCATTTTTCCTCTATGGTAAATACTACAAAAAGACATGAGTAAAAATGCAAATCTTTCAATAAAGTCTTCCAATTTTTAAAGAGATAAGCTCTTAAAAGAAGTGTGAGAGAAACTCTAGATACCTTAGGAGAATGACACATCTTACACACAAAAGCCTCATTTCCCATTTAGGGAGAAAATTGTTTATACTCTTCATCCTTACGTCGTAAATTGGTGAGTTGACTGCTCACAGGATCCCCAGCAAGATTTTGGAAATCAACAAATTGAACTCACACAGATGAAAGTCCTGTATTTCTCTTTGAAGAATATTTGTATTTTTATCTAAAATGAAATGAAAATGAGGTAAAAAAAAATATTACCTTGAACAAAAGAAAAATGGAAATGTTACTTGTTCTGTGCATAGAGCCACCTAGATTAGAAGTACTTATGTACAAAGAAAGTGGTCCTTTAAGAAAGAGGAAGCTTCCATTAAAAAAAAACAAAAACAAAACAACAAAAAAACAGTAAAATAAATTTGGATAACTGCAAAATTGTATAATAAGTGCTTGGAAGATGGATTAATTTCAATGATATGTACAGCCTTGTCATGTGATTCCTGCCACTTCAACCTTTTCAGGAAAAGGAAATGAATAAAAGAACCAATCTGTAGTACATAGGTCACTCTGAAAGTAATGCCTCCTATTTATTTCCATGGAAACTACAACAGATACAAAGAGCACAATAATACTCAATACAGTAACTCTCAGCTAGAAAATGCTATTTTTTAACATAGTCACCACCACTAACTATCCATTTTTGCCTGTGATGAACAAGGCTCTGCATGCTGCACTCATAAAAATCTGCACCAGCAGAGGTGATCCACTGTCACCTCTGCTGAAACACATCATCCACAGCCTCACTGTGCCCACATCCACTGTTTGGTCTCTACAAACATTCATCAAGTATCAGTGGATGTCAATGGGTGCCAATTTTCCTCACAGAGGACTTTGATTACACGCCTTTGCACTTCCATGTCAGATATGTTTTTGTCAGACTTCTCTGCTGCCATCTGTCACATGGTAACAAAATGTTATGGAATATTGGTGGAAAGGTTCAGCCTCTACTGACATACCACCAACATCTGCCTCTGACATCACTGGTCAACATGATAAAATAGGAGACATTAGTTTTGGAGCAGCCATCATAAATAAAACAAATATTCTAATGAAGCCTGATCTATGCATATCCTATATAATATGAAAATATATTCCCTGACAGCCCTATTGCTAGAGATGGCACTTTCCTTGTAACCAATAAAGCAACAATATATGATCATTTCCTTTAACATGGCATGGAATTATCATTAACTAACTTAGTTTTATAAGGAAATGCAAATCTGCACAATGCCAGTGCATTAGAAGCAAGGCAAAGCACATGCTTTATTTTAATGCTACTCTATAAGAAAGAGTGTTTGCTGCATCAGCCTACATCAGAAAAGACATGTAATTGCTGAGAATTTAGACTAGCATTAAAAAGACACAGAACATCTCCAATTGGCCTCTTTCTGATTTAAAGGCAACTGTTAAAAAAGAGTCTGGTTTACACTAGTCAGTTTTCTATATTCTTCACCAACAGATTTCATAGCTTAGAACTTTGATAACACATGAAAGTGTGGTTCTTCATTAATATTCTTTTCTCCACTGTCTTTCCCTGGAAATGGTAACATTTGCCTCCAGAATGAATTCACTAATTGTTTTATCTAGCCAACAGTAACTTAAATACATTTGTACAGAAATTACATTTTATTTACAAAATTATATATACATATATATATATAAAGGCAGTTAACATTATTCAGCTTGTAAAAGTTTGAACAAAATTATTGGGCTGAGCTATTGGTAAAATAACATCACAGGATTCTCCTCAGATGAACTACAGCTGCCTAACTAGCTATATATTAAAAGTCTGAGAAAGTAATAACCTCTGCCACAATCCACAAAGCAGTGTATAGTATTAACACAACAGAAATAATTTAGAAAGTAAACTTCTGCTGCAAAAATAAGAAGTGGGAAAAATAAATCAAGAAAGTAGTTCTCTACTCCAGACACAAGCAGAGTACCACTCACAGACATTCCTCAGGGAAATAAACACCACCAGCAAGGCCAAGTCAAGAAATCTCTTTGAGATGTAAAGTCAGAATGTAAAGCTCCCTAGCACATGCTCAAATTCCTCTGAGTACTGTTATCCTGCTCATACAAATCCCACTCACTAAAACTGACAGTTGTGCACTGCTCTTTTTTTTAGAGGATTAACATTAGGAAAAAGTATGAAGTGAAAGCATAATTCAAGAGGCAAGCTAACAAAGAGACTAATCAGTGCTGCTAGAGGACAGGATGCATGCTGAGAATCCACTGCCTATGACTAGAATAAGAGATCTACCAAGAGACAGTTTTATCAAACTGTCTTCTGATCTTAAAAAGGAGAGAAGGAAAACAGAATTAACAAATTATTCTTAGCAGCATATGGAAAAAAAAAAAAAACAACCCACAGACCAATCACCTCCTAAGATACTCATTTTTGAAGATTTAACATCTATTATTTGGATGTTCGTAATATATATTATTGACTGACTTACTGAGGGTGCACTCCATTGAGTAAGTAACCCTCAGTAAGTTTGCAGACGACACCAAGTTGGGAGGGAGTGTTGATCTGCCTGAGGGTAGAAAGGCACTACAGAGGGACCTGGATAGACTAGATAGATAGGCCAAGGTTAACTGTATGAGTTTCAATAGGGCCAAGTGTCGGGTCCTGCATTTTGGTCACAACAACCCCAGGCAACCCTACAGGCTTGGGGAGGAGTGGCTGGAAAGCTGCCTGATGGAAAGGGACCTTAGTCTACTGATGGACAGTCAGCTGAATATGAGACAGCAATGTGCCCAGGTGGCATTGGCAGGACTGGGGAAGTAATCCTGCCCCTGTACTAGGCATTGGTGAGGCCTCACCTTGAGCACTGTGTTCAGTTTTGGGCACCTCAGTACAGAAAGGACAGGTGCTGAGGTGCTGGAGCAGATCCAAAGAAGGGCAACAAGGCTTGTGAAGAGCTTGGAGAATATGCCCTACAAGGACAGACTGAAGGAACTGGGACTGTTTAGTCTGGGGAAAAGGAGGCTGAGGGGAGACCTTATTGCTCTCTTCCAATATCTGAAAGGTACTTACAGGGAGAGCGGGGTTGGTCTCTTCTCGCTGGTGACAGGTGACAGGACAAGGGGAAATGGCCTCAAGTTGCGCCAGGGTAAGTTTATGTTGGATATCAGGAACAACTTCTTTACAGAAAGGTTTGTTAAGCACTGGAATAGGCTCCCCAGGGAGGTGGTTGAGTCACCATCCCTGGATGCATTTTAAAACTGTTTGGATATGGTGCTCAGGGATATGATTTAGCGGAGAGTTGTTAGAGTTAGGGTAGTATGGTTAGTTTGCAGTTGGACTTGTGATCTTGAAGGTCTTTTCCAACCTGAGCAATTCTGTGATTCTATATCAGCTTGTGCATAATAACTTTCATTTTGAAATACTTGACCCTAGTAAATATTGTTTAAAAGAACTTCAAAAAAAAAATCTGTTTCAGTGTAGGAAAAAAGAAAAAAAAAGAGGAGTCTCGAAGAACCTTCAGAAGTAGAATTCATTTACTCAACTTCAGACATCTAGAAACTACTGGGAGAGCCACGACTATGAAAGCTGATTCATTTGGTTATCATAAGTACAAAGGGAGCATGTACATTTAACTTAGATGGTATACACAGCTTTGGGGCAGCTAATGTCAGATAAGGTATTTCCAAGGCCTAGTAACAAGATTTGCTTGAAAAAAAACAAGAGCATGCAAGCTCTTATTGATCACTGGTAAAAATGCATAGCTAGTGGTGGTGACTATGTCACAAAAGAATGTTTAGTAGCTGAAAACTTGCTTTATCAGATAGTGCTGTTGTGCTCTTTGCATCCGTTGTGTTTCCACGGAAATACATAGGAGGCTCTATTTTTGGAGAAATCTTTGTATTTCACTTTCAAGACCCAATCTATTCTGGAACCAAGAGTTCAGAATGCCCCATCCCTGTCCTATAGTTCAAAGAACTGATTCCAATTATTTTCAGATCTTATAACAATATTTGAATATAAGCACCTTTAAGGCTTGTTTCCTTTGACATTCTTTCTTATGCTTATTTAAACACACCTCCATAGCCTTTGTCCAAAGGGAACTGCTGCTAGGATCACAAAGAAACATAAATGTGACAGTTAACTTATTCATTAAAGGAATACTGAACTAATTCAGATATAGTAGAGATCTGTGGAGATTCACATAGGCAAATTACAAGAGAAAAGTCTGTTTTCATTTTGGGGGGAATGGGACGGAAGAGTCCATTACCTCTCTGCTTACAGAGACATGCTTGTATTTCCAAATATATATAAAAAAATATACGTAGTTCATACTTTACAATGAAGGAAAACAAAAAACTGCACCAGACTCCCCAGATCATGTTTGCTAGCTAAACCAAAACACTACATACACTGTTAACCACTAAGAATCAGAAAAAATGAAGAGTGATAAGAAAAAAATATACAGAAGGGAAATTGATAAAGAATGCACTTTTTAACTGGGTCCCAATTTTGTTAAGAAAAATGTGTGCTACATCCTCATACTCAAATGGCAAATATGTAAACCACAAAGCTCAAGGAAATGAGAAACGACTTAAGGACATTATCTTACAATGAAAACATTTCTCACCTATTATGTTGAAAGAAGGGAGAAAGTACCAGGAGCATTAAGCTAATCTTATTACCTGTAGTTAGTTCTCCAGATGAAGTCCATAGATATGCTTATAAACTTGTTTTAGCTACAAATTCAAATAAAGTGGAAGAAGAAATGGTTTTCAGACTAAGGAAAAGTCAAACTAGATACTCTACTAGACATTCAATGCTTGTGAAACACAAATGTATACTATGTGGTAACATCTAGCTTACCAAGTTTGCAGATGTATAACACAGATATTAAGCACTGCAAATAATAATAATAATAATAATAATAATAAATTAAGCCATACAAGTTCTTCCAAAACAGACTACACAGGAGGAATTTTGTAAATCCAGATTACAAAGGAAAAAAATGCTTGCACTTTTCTAATTAAATGCATAATCATGGATGCAGATCCATGTTAGCAGTGCTAAATGGTTTCTGTTTTAATGAGCCATTTGAAATGAAATGGTTGCCTGCAATTAGACATCTGCAATCCAGGACAGCAAGCCAACTATGTAGTCTATCTGCCAGAATTACAGTTGCATTCCTCAGCAGGACAATGAGGAGAATGGATAATTGTAATTATAACATATACATCTCTTAGTTTTCTGTGGCTCAAAGAGAGTGAACAACAAGGGCTCTTAATACATTTAATTGCTGGCTGTTAATAAAGGGTTGTCAAAAGAGAAACTCTTTTTAAAATGCATTCCAATTCCATTAAAAATTATAAACTAATGTTACTAACTACCCACCTGGGCACTAATCTAGGGAACTGCTTCTTACCTGCAGATAATCTAGTAAAACAAGTTTGGTGTTCAGAAAGTTGCAAGATGCTATGAAAGCAAGTTGAAGAAACTGGAAATGGAAACATAGTTATTCCAGATTGTTTATCACATAACTTCTTGCTCAAATTCACTTTGTAAAACCTCTTTGTAAGATTTTTCCACTGAAAACCACCTAGATCTCAGAATGGAACTCACATGCTGTAATGCAAGGTGGATTTTGGAGCACCATTTTTAGACAGCATTCCAATTCATTGCCAATAGCAACTGCTGAAGATAAAATAAAATCCTGCTCTTTTTTTAAGATTTAAATATCTGAGGAAGCATGGAAATCCAAAGCCTGGAACCCTTCCCTTCTCAGAAGACCTCAGCTTCCCCTTTGAAGAAAGATAACTCCTTCTTATTGATAATTTTTTCTCTATTAAATCAGGACATAGAGAAAACTCCTTTAGCTGTCAGATGGAAGTCTGGAGAAATATGAGAGTCTGTCAAATATTACTAGACATCTAAGTGTGGATGAACAAATTAAGTAATTAGACTCTAGTGTCCTATTCAAAGTTAATTTCCAAGTACTATCTAAGAACTTTCAAGATACAGTCATTTTACTCATTTGAGAAAGAGAGTGTTCATTTTAAATTAACATGAACAATATTTAAAGCAATGTAAAAGGAAAATTATTAACATTAGAAGATTCTGGACAACTACTAATATTTTTCATATTTTGTAATTTCCACTTTACCTTCCATCAGTTGAGGAAAGAAAATACGAGGAGGACATGTACAGCTTTGTAGGTCAAAAGCTAAATAGTCTTAAAAATGCCAAAAATAAAACACCATGCTGGGCATAAAAGACTAAAAATACTGAACATTTGCATAATTATATGTTGTCTTTTTAAGCTTACTGTTCAAAAATACCAGAATTATTTCTGCATATTGAGTGTTTATTACCTTCAGAATACTTGTTAACTTTTACCAGTTAAAAATCTCATCTTCAATTGAAGGAGCTTCTTCAATCATCAGAGGTTGCCTGTGATTCTCCTGCTGTCTAAATAAGCAATTACAGATGTTTACACTCTATGCTGTCATACTTCATTTCTTCTTTGTATGCTAATATGAACTGCATGTTTATTATCAAAATGCAGGTCCAACCAGTTCAAGAGAACATGATGTGGTTAGTTCTTTTAAAGCATAAAAAATAAAGCACCACTTACAGAAGCTATTCCTTTTCCTTGTCATCTATTAACTGCTGGATTATCACTGACATATTGCGATGAAGCAATAGACAGTGTATTTCACACAGTTGTTCTTTATTTCCTATTAAAAGTGTAGAGCAGCCAAGCAGAACTATATTTAATGAGGACTGGATGTCTTCTTTGTATATCGTTTTCATAAGGGGTTATTCAGCATGCACAGTTATTTCTTGGATCTCTCTATGGATTAGAAAAGCGCTGTAATTAGTAAAGCAGATCTTTTCTTGTAATGACCCAAAGTGAAATAGTTACTTGTAAGCAAAGTACAATAGGAAAAATGAACTCCTCAGAAATTAAAAGCTAAACAAATGCAGTGTGATTTTTTTTTCCTTTTCAGCATTCTTCTAACCAGAACAGGACACAGGAGAAAAATTAAAATTTTAATATCCAAATGTAGTCTTGTCTTCAAAGAGCTTTCTGTTTTCGTAACATTGATTAAGTGCATTTTTTACATATCAGATGGAAAATACAGCACCAAAGATGTTTTTATCACATTTATATTGTTTCTACTGTTTAAGTTGTTCATAGAAGGAAGCTAGCGAAAACTGATATTCTCCTTTATACATCTGGTGCACAAGGTTTAATTCTACTCTTAACTTGGCTCAAATTATTGGACAAAATTTCCTGATTTCCTAATAGAAATGGAAGTTTTGTATTTATATTATTACATATAGGAAAGAATTTTCATTCTTCTCTGAACAGTATTTATCATCTAAAATCTATTTAGATATGTTTTAGCTACGTACAGTGATAGGTACCAATGCACTGAAAAAAGTAAGCCATTTAATTATACAAGACTCTTGTCCAAAACAGAGGGTTGAAAAATTTTTTGCTGAGTAAGATAGATAATGTTTTAGGTTAAACCCACAACTATCATGAAATTAAAACTTCATCATTTTGAAAAGAGTTGTCAGGCATATAACTCCAGCTTTCTATTTAATTTTTCAGTGTTCAAAACAATGACCAAAAACTACTAGCCTACTAAAAAAATCCTCTGTGAGTACTTCTGGTAGATATCCTCACCATATTGAGACAAAAAATTACTCAAGGTTTTGAGTCATAGCTTTGTGCAGTGTCTTAAGAGGGGTTGTCTTTATAGGGCATAATTGACACCTACTATGAAAAGATCATTGAAGATTCAGGGATTGTTGACATCTGCACCTAGACTTGTGCCTAAAGAGTCTAGTAGCTTTTTTGTTTTGGGTTTTTTTGTTGGTTTTTTTTGTTTGTTTGCTTGTTTTGTTTTTTGTTTTTTATATAGAGGCTGGACTTGTTATACAAAAGTGATTTCAGAAAAAAAAATACTGGCCAGTAGTGACCATGCAGCTCTAGTTCTACTAGGTCTCAATAATTGATTATTGCCCTCCAGAAACCCACCATTCCTTAAGTTTCCTTGCTGAAATTGTTCCATCAAATCTCAACTCTGATTTTTGCAAGTGTGCTTCTCACAAGTATAGGGTAAAAACTGATAGCATACATACACCTTAATCTTGTAAAAATTGACCCAAAATATTAATATACATATTTATTTAAAAAAGGAAATAAATCATCACAAATAAATCATCATTAAGTTTCATATATTTTTGCTAAAGCATATATTTTACATTTAAAAATGTGTGCTTCAAATTGGCAATGTTTTGCCAATTTGGCTGTCCTTATCACTCACTGGTGTCAGCCATTGCCAGGTTTGTTAACACAGAGCAAGTTACTAGTTCATTCAGTGATCTCTTTATGGGGTTTGTGGGGTTTGTGAAGTTATACGCTTTTATTCCTGAACATAAGCAAATGTGGTTCTGCTAAGGCAAATTTCTTGGATCAAGGCATGACTGAAGACAATTCAGACCTATTCAAAGCTGGTTTCAACAAAAATATTCATTTCATATACCTTTTCACTACTTCACCAAAAGATCATATCTGTACATACCACCTTTCTTGTGCTCAAAGAAAACAGTTTTATAAAGAGTAGAAAATAACCAGTAAATCAAATAATTAAAATTAAGGGGAGAAAAAAACAAACTAATTTTAACCTATAAGAGACTAACTATTCCTCAATATCTGTATCACAGAAAAAAAAAAAAAAAAAAAAACACAGCACCATTACTACTACTTACAGAAGATCTGCCAAGGATAAAAACTATAGTTGTTACGTGTTGCAGTTGTACGTATAATTTCTGAGTATTAGGATCATTTGCAAGACTGCATAAGTGAACATGCAACCATGCAAAATAATCCTAATACCAAGTATATGGTGGCTGTTGAGAAGAGACTAGAACAGGTCCTTATAAATGAAGGAATGTTGAAATCCAGCACAAATGCTCAGCTGAGACAGTGCTAACCGCCCTGTATTTTCTAATGTTTGTAGGCTTAGGGGCTTTTATACTTTTATTATTATTACTAGGTTTCTTTTATTTACAAAAGAAAAGAAACAGATCTGTGGTAGCTTTATTCAAGATATAGCCATCAATATTATTAAAGCATTCAAGTTTTAAGGGCTTATATATAACATTACAAATAGCTGGCATAACTAAAACAGGAAAAAAAAATCTATATTAATAAACATTCTTGACAAGCTCTTATGCGAGCAGACATCAAAAGTTGAGTCGAGGAATTGCAGAATCGTCGAATGGCCTGGGTTGAAAAGGACCATAATCATCATCTAGTTTCAACCCCTCTGCTATGGGAGGGTTGCCAACCACTAGACCAGGCTGCCCAGAGCCACATCCAGCCTTGGATGGAAGGAAGGAAGGAAAAAGAAACAGCAGTGGAGAGGTATTATGCCAGAAAAAGACTCAATTTTTTTCAGATATGATGCAAGGACAGAGGTCTCACAAATATGAAAATCCTGATGAAAAGAAGCAAAGAAAAGTGGCCTGACTGAATACCCCACTGAGGAAATGGCTGCCTCATCATTCTGGACTTCCTGAGAGTTCACACGAAGGAGATGCCCTAGCTGTTTAAAAAACAATTCAGTGACAACTGTTACTTACACTGCACACTGGTTAACCTTCTAGGAGACACAAATCCGCAGGAAAAAAGGCTTCCTTACTGCTACTGCTGAAAGTACTATTTATATTATTGCAACAATGGAATGAAATAAAAATCAATCTTGCAGCCAGGTTCACACTACTGGCAGCAACAGTATATCCACTGTATTACTTAAGGGCCAGCTCTTAATGGTCTAAGCAGAAGATAAGAAATAGAGCAATTTTCTATGTTATTTTTGAAATTCAGAAGCACATCTAGGTATTGCCAGAAGTACCATGGTTAATAAAATCTAAAACTTGCTGTAGGGCAAAGAAAGTTCATCTCATGCAAAATTCAAGCTGTGAGTATATATTGTGACAAACACACACTAATCAATTCTCTTAGTACTAGAAGCAATTCTCTGTCTGAACTTCTATCAATAATTATATAAAATGGTTTTAAAATAGATTTTGCTTTCAGTATAACATACATTCTTAAATGATAAATTCTGTTTTCAGTTCAAGATGAACACAAAGTTGTAGAGGTGTTTTTCTGTTGTTATTTTCATTACAGAAAGCATCTTCTCCAAGATAATAAAAACATTTTCATGTGCTTTAACAAATATTTTAAATACTATATATTTTTACTTTACCTAAAATATCTCCAGTGAGAAAAAAAAATATATGTCAGTGAGAATGTATTTTAATGTTTTAGAAAAAAAAAAAAAAAAAAAAAAAGTTATTTCTCAGACTTCTTCGGGATTAAACTGTTTGGGACTTTATTCCCATTATTATTATCATCATCATTATCAAAAAGATACGGAATTCCCACGGGATTTTTTGCTCAATCAGATGAAAGGGGGACACAGGCATTAGAAACATATTTGAATAGCTGGTGACTCTGGTGAAAACTCAGACCACCTCTGGATTGCTGTCTACTAACACCCACCGGAGTGTTTACTGTACCAAACAAAGCAATGTTGCTAAAAAAGCAACTGCACTATAGGAAATAACCACAACAGAATTCTGTCACTCCTAGCTGACAATCCATCAGTAGAGAGAGTAAAGCTAACTCTCAGACTGGTTTATTCCTTAATCTTCTCTCTTTCTCATTAGAAACATCTGCCTTTTCATTATTTTTTAAATTATTCCTACTCGTCTGTAGAGAATAGGAGACAGAAGAAAAAGCAATTATTAGCAATGTAAGCATTTAACTGCAAAACTTGCTGAAATTTAATTCTCCAAGGAGGAATACTGCATTTTCTATGTGTGTTTTCATTTTTAATTCTTTTGTTCAAGATTAAGAAGTAAGACTTGTGCAATATACTAAGTGAATGCTTGCTACTCAAAGCTACCAGTATTCTAGATAATTTCTCGAATACCAGCTTGTAGAAAACAGGAAAACATCTCAGTTTCCTAAACACAATCTTATTAAAAAATCAATAAGCAATCATAATGCCTATGAGAAAGCAAGTGAGTAATCCCCCAAAAATGAAGATTCATCTCACAATTAAAGTAGTTTAAAAAAGAAATTAATTATAATTAATTCTTTAGTTGGGGATTTTTCATAAGTTTCATCAAGTCACTGTGAAAACATACCTTTCAGTTCTGCATCCTGGATCCAATCTAATGGATATTTAATTGATACCATTCCATGAATGATTGTTACATAATGGCCATATAAGTGCAAATTATTTTATTTCTCCACACATTATTTGTATTTATCAGAATGACATATAAATAATGTATCTATCAATCATCTATGATCCAATTATTTCCATTTTCTTCTAAAGAAAATCACTAGCTTTCACAAAAATAAAAGTGTAAGAATATGATCAGAGAGCTAGCAATGATGTAACTGAAGATTTACTTCTAATGTCTCTTGCTTACTATTTTACTTTGTGATCCTCTAGTGCCTCAAAAAATCACTGAATTAAGAATATCTGAGAGTCATACAGATATTATCAGCACAGCACAGATAACACTATGCAAAAATCTACTCAAGCTGTTTAATTACATTTATGAGTAGATATGGACTAAAACTAGAATTAAATATTATTGTTTAAAAAAAAAAAAAAAAAAGATTAGAGAGAGAGGAGACAAGTACCAGAGACATTAAAGGAGTCAGTAATTTCAGCATAATTTCTATCAAACCTGAGATAGGTACACAACCCGAATGTTAGACTGAAAAAAATAAAGGAACACATGCAGAACTACACCTTCTATTATTCTATTATTATATTATTAATATGGTACTATACTTTGCTTTAATTTTGCTTTAGTAAAAAACTCATAGTCAATAAAGGAACTGTATGCCTGCTACTTTTTGTTCTCAGTGGTCCAGTTTACATCTCTAAACACATTAGAATGAAACCATAGAATCATAAAATACCCAGAGTTGGAAGGGATCCATAAGGATCATCATATCCAACTCCTGGCCCCTCACAGGAACCACCCAAAAATCAGACCAGATATCTGAGAGTACTGTCCAGATTCTTCTTAATCCCAGCAAACTCTGTGCCATGACCACTTTCCTGAGGAGACTATTCCAGTGTCTGATCACCCTCTTGGTGATGAACCTTTTCCTAACACCCTTCCTGACTCTCCACTGATGCAGCTCCATGCAGTTCCCTCTGGTCCTGACACTGTCATCAGAGAGCAGAGATTACCACTGCCCCTGCATGCCTCATAAGGAGCCGTTCACCATATTTGTAGTCCTTTGGAGGATCTCTAATAGTTTTCTGCTGTTTTTGTACTCTGTGCCCAAAATTGCACACAGTAGTCAAGGTGAGGCTGCATCACTGTAGAGAACACCAGTGCAGTGTAGAGAAATGTACACTCCCAGGCAACAGAACTCAAATTGTTCAGACCAGAAAAGAATATTTACCTCACATTTCTAGAGGTACTTTGTACTTTACCACTCTTTCCCTTTGATTTTTATCACAGACAACATTATGTACATGTAATTTGTTTTATTAAAGTTTAGCATGTAGTATATTTATTAATGCTTAATTTTTAGAAAGACCATTTCTCACATACTTCTCACATCTTATATATAATTCTGAAAACCATATTTTCTAAATCATAATTTCCTCAGAGACAATAATTCTGATTTTAATACAAAATATCAATTAGAGATTTTCCTCAGAGACAATCACTCTGATTTTAATACAAAATATCAATCAGAGATTTATGGGTATGTTTTATAGAGAAACAAGGGCAGCAAGTTTAGTATAGTGTACAGATAATCTACTGCAGTCACAGCATCTACTTTTCTGTATTGTTTGATACCTGCAGAATATTTACGTCTTTTCATGAATGATGGAATGGAAACTTTTTGCAGAACAGAAATTCCTAGAAAAAGATTTTGTTATTGAAGTAGAGAGAAAAAAATAAAAGCTGTAGTTAGTACTAGAAAGAAAAAAAATCTTAAGATACTTTTTTTTTTTTCTGGAAATATTACAACTGCTCTCGGTATAACATAAATATTAATTTTTACCAAGCATCAGAAAGATCATGCTTAATTTTCTAAATGCTTAATAATTGATCACCAAAAATTATGAACTATAGAGCAGAGCCATATCACAGAACTGTACATCAGAGTACCCAGGAAATACTAAATGTTTGAAGACACAAATAGATACCAGAAATACTGAAATTCAAACTGAAGATAGGATGGTATATACATATATTCAGCAAAACTGAATTAAAAATTTAATGTATTATGACAGATCAACAAGTTTGCTGGTGACACCAAGCTGCGTGATATGGTAGATACAAGAGAAGGAAGTGATGCCATCCAGAAGCATCTCAAACTCAAGGGTGGACCCTTGCGAACCTAATGATGTTCAACAAAGCAAATGCAAGGTTTTGAACTTGGGTAGAGGTAACCCCAGATATGTATACAAACTGGGAGAAGTACTCCTTGAGAGTAGCCTTGCTAAGAAGGACTTAGGGGTTTGAGTTGATTAAAAATTTAACATGAGTGAGCAGTGCTCACTTGCAGCCTGGAAGACCCATGGTATCCTGCGCTGCATCAAAAGAGGGGTGGCCAGCAGGGCAAGGGGGGTGATTTTACTTAGATCACTCTAGTGTCTGGCAACCATGCCTGTGTGGCAGTGGGCTTGGAACTTGATGATCCTTGAGGTCCCTTCCAACCCAAGTCATTCTATGATATGATTCGATGATATGATCTAATCAGGCACACTAGTAAAAAATCCAGTTGAGATCAGTAACTTAACCTAAATTGAAAAACATAATATTTTAATACAAGACATATCAAAACAGATCGAGCTTGATTATGAAACAAAAATAAAGACCATAGTTATCATGGTGGAGATGATGACTAACAGCTGTCTTGTCCAGACAATGAAAAAACATTTTCAAAGAACAATATCACAATAAATTAGTCCATGGAGATTTAGCAACCTGCTTCTGCAGGGCAGTCTCTAGTTAATCTGATAATGCTATGGAACCTCATGAATATTTTTAGTACTTTAGACAATTAGGATCTTACCAAAACAAAAGATCTGGAGCTTTGTCTACTTTTCTGACACACAAAACTACTACCACTTCTTAAAGAGTTTATAACTTTTCTCTGACTTCTCTTTGCCTCTGCCAAGAACTACACTGTTTGGGTTTACAGACTACAACGTATGAAGAGATAATTCTGTCAAATTGCACAAAATATGATTAGGTTGACTTGAACAGCATCTTCACCAAATGGCATAAGGAAGAAAGTAGAGTAGGGTACTACAGTTTCAGATATAGCTATTAATTTTCCTACTCAAGTTCTATACAACTGCATTAATATCTTCAGAATTTTCTTCAGGTAGTAAAATCCTCATGAGTCCATAAAAATTAAGACAGAACACAGCTTATGGAAAAACTGAGACTGCTAACAATCGACGCTCTGGTATCAGCCTTGAAAACAAAAATATCCTTGTGTTTTAGGGAAAAAGAAGAACAATTTTTTTAAAAAGCTGGTGGGGAGTAGGGGGGGGGCAGATCTGTATATGTAAATATATATATATCAGAAAGGAATTTTTGCCATTTAAGCATAACCATTTAAAACAAAAATAACATAAACAATCATAACTTCCCAACATCTTCCACACATCTTACATTGAACTGTACTTGGTTGGATTGTAATTACCTACCTGTAATAATTCAAAATGTATGCAAAATTAGGCAACTTTTCAAAATTATCACAACTTATATAATTCAAAGAAAACTATACTTTAGCAGTTCTGGAAAGTCAAACACATCTCTGTAAACAAAGAGACAGGAACATATAATCTCAGGATAGAGCTCACTCTTTAGGAGCAAGTCACTGGTAAATCTTGCACTATATGTGATTGGCTAGCTGTTGCTAATTTATATTCCCAGAAAAGTCTGTAAGTATTTTTCTTCAATAGCTATGAAACTAGATAAGATAATCAAGATTCTCTCCGGATAGTGCTTTACCTCCTACTGCTCTATTGATAGACTTTCTCCCTTAATCTTGCTTGTAAATCAATACAGGTCCTTGACATTTCAATTGTAATCATTGTCATTAAAGAAATTTCAAACAGATCATTAAAAAATTTTGATTCCCAAGGCATTTTGACCAAAATTAAAAGGAACATATGCTAAAATCCACAAGATAAAGAAAAGCAAACTGTAATATATGTAAAAAATTGAAAACCTGCTCGTAATCTTTACTTCTGGAACCCTCTCCCTTGTCTGATCTTATGTACATCAATATATTTTCACTCAGTCATCATCCTTATGAGGTTTTTTTGCCTCAGAGACTGCTAGTAATGATGTAAACACTAACAAACCTCAAAAGTTTTTTCTTGAATTTCACTGTGTCCAAGCAAAACTTCAGTATCTATACATTTCATTTTACTGTTTCACATTTTATGGTTTCACTTCATTCTTCTTCCATTTGCATATTTCAAACCTAATCTGTATTTTTATTTATTTATTTATTTTAGGATGAACACTAAATAGTAATCCAATCTAATCAAATTCAGAGTAACTTCAATAAAATTGACAGGCACGTTAATTTTTAACCTAACACAGCTGATTTCATTAAATGAACACATACACTTCATCTGGGTGCAGAAAAGAACACGAACTTCACCTTTTTTTTTTCTCTCTCTCTCTGTAGAGAAGTTGTAGTCACTAAACCCCACCATAATGTGATTCACTGTTCTATGTCCTCACCCAAAAGACGGAAACACGCTGACATATATATATTTACATACATCCCTTTGTAAATGCTGAAAAGTATTTGGTCAGAAGAACAAACTGTAACCAAAAAAAAATCCAAGCATTAAGTGCAACCTAGCAAAATCACTACAATGCCAGCAGTGTGCCCTCACAGCCCAGAAAGCTAACCATATACTGGGCTGCATCAAAAGAACCATGGTCAGTAGGTTGAGGGAGGGGATCCTGCCCCCCTCCTGTGAGACTTCATCTGCAGTACTGCATACACATGTGGAGCCCTCATTACAAGAAAGACATGGACCTGCTGGACTATGTCCAGAGAAGAGCCACAGGAGTGATCCAAGGGATGGAACACTTCCACTGTGAGGTCAGATTGAGAGAGATGGAGCTGTTCAGCCCAGAGAAGAGAAAACTCTGGAGAGACCTGATAGCATCCTTTCAGTATCTAAAACGGGGCTATAAGAGAGAAGGGAACGGACTCTTTAGCATGGTGTGATAGGACAAGGGGAAATGGTTTCAAACTTAAAGAGAGTAAATTTAGTTTGGATATAAGGTTGTTGGTTTTTTGTTGTTGTTTTTACAGTAAGAGTAGTGAAGCACTGGAAGAGATTGCCCAGAGATGTGGTGAATGCCCTGTCCCTGGAGACATTCAAGGTCATTCTGTACGCAGCTTTGAGCAACTTGATGGAGTTATAGTTGTCCCTGTTCATTGCAGAGGAGTTGGACTACATGACCTTTAAAAGCCCATCCAACTCAAACAATTCTATGATTCTATTTTGTTCCAATTTAAAAGTTATTAATTAGCCTAGTGAAAGTTTGCTTTATATGACACAGCTGTGCTTAAGATTTTATTACTTACTTTTCATTTAAAGGAATCAATCTTCTTTCAAGATCCTCATGTTTAACAGTTTACCTCAAATTTGCTAATATTGTTGTTCCTCATAGATGATCTTTAACTAGGGCAAGCATTTAATCAATGCATAGGCCAAATGTGGAAAGATTAGTGTACCTTGTGAATTGAAAAGCTGTGGCAAATCTAAGCATTTCCTAACCATTTTTTTGACCAAAGCTCTTAAGACCCAACTCTGCCAGACATTCCAATAACTCCTACCATCCAAGAAAGAAGCCTCTCTTTCAATGAATATAGATCTCAGTTTTTTTTTCAATTTGTGATCATGGAATAAACTTTAGGCTTAGGATATTTGATGCATGAAGTGATTTGTTCACATTTCTGTGTTTGAAAAGAAGTAAAAAATAAATATATCCACCCTATACCTCCTATGTACTTGATATTTTCCTGAATTTCTTTTTCACCAAAATAAAAGGAGACCTTAAAATGAAAAAATATTTTCAGAGGCAGAAACAGAGTAGGATTATTCACAGAACACAAAAAATTTTGAAGATCAAAGATACGTCTCTCTAAAATACATTCTATCAATGAAAAAGAACATGAAAACAATCGTCAAATAAATTCAATTCTCAGAAGATTAAAAAATAAATTACTGTAATTTCCTCTTTGAACAATTGCTACTACTTTGGTTTCTATGTAATTTTATGTACGTTGTTTTTACAGACATCTACAGTAGACTTTAGAATTTACAAATACACAAATATATCACCCAATTAATTTCCTGAGCCTCAACATCTACTTCAGGAGCTCATTTTCACTCTGCAGTCTACAGATAACAAAACAGTAAAAGCCAACACATTTCTGGGGAATACAAAGCACTATTACACTACCAACTAGAAAATTTGTATCAAACCTACCACTAATCAAAAGGCATGTGTGGGTATGCCAGTTTTCCCCATGGAGTCAAGGATAGTCCAGTCAGGAAGTTTTGCAGATAATACCTTCTGAATTAGTCTAAAAACTTAATGAAACAAGCTGGCAGTCCTCCAGCTGTTAACTTTATGATCCCTGGTTCCAACTCTAGATATACACATTGTGATATGGCCTACACAAATCTCCTACTTCTAGCACCCATATTAATGTGAAATACGATTCACAGTGTGCAGAATGCTCAGTAGACTAGGACAAAAACAAGGAGTTTTTTTTTCTGTTTAAAGCTGAATAAACAAATAAAAGTTTCTTTTCAACAATATTGAAGACAAGAACGTTCCTTCAGATAGTTATTTTATTTAGAATGAATCAACAATCTAATTTGATCTATGAAATTTATATCAGAATAACTGTTTTGTATTTTAGGCAAATAAAAGACTAAGAAATCCAAAATAGTCTAAGACAAACATCATTTATTATTGACCATTAATCTTCAGGTGTAATTTAAGATTAGAACCATGTATGAAGCTTTATATATGTATATATATATATATATGTATGTATGTATGTATATAACACCTGCACTCTGCAAAATCAATAATTTCAAGTACAAACAGTCAGTAGAAAATCCATATGTGAAATAAAACTTTTTGAGAATGAATAGCAGTTCATCTTTTACATAAGCAACAGTGACAACTATCATCAGGTGTTGCAAAACGCTATTTTCTGAACTGTCATTTATCACAAAAAAACTGAAAAGGGATTGTCCTCCATACTCAGAAATATCTTCAGATTCTCAGCCTTCTGCCAGAATGAAAGTGTGAAGAAGTGTATCCAAGTAATGTACATAAAACTTTATCTTTCATATAAGTGACTTCTGAAGACCCATTTAGACAAACTACTTACTTCACATCAGAAGCCATCATCCAGTTGACTACAACAGGACTACTGAGAAGCTTCATATTGATTTTTCAGCAAGAAAGTGTGTTTAACATTTTGTTGAACTCAAGCCTCAACATATAGCTCAATAGAAAAAAAGAATATCCAGTACATCCATTGCTACAAATAACAGAAAGAAAGAAAAATAACAGGATCTTTTCATTATAAATGTTGAGAGAAATTACATGTATAAAATAAAACTTTTCCAACAGAGTTTTACCACCAGGCTTGACTTTTTTTTTTTTTTTTTTAGTATTTATTTCCAGGACATCACACACCCTCTCACTATTTTAAATAGGATATCCTATCTCCGCTGCTTATATGTACTAGACAGATTTTCAGGACTGGAAGTGTGAAGAGTGTAAAAAAGGTGATACCTGAAATATTTATTTTACAACATGATAGTTGATTCTCTTCATTGCATCTAGCACAGTATTTCGGTACCTATTTCCTATGTTGAATGTAGCTTAGGACTGCAATGGCCTCAGGTTCACAAAGAAAATATGGTTTTTTTGGTAATGAAAGCACATAATTTTGTTTCCAGCCTGACCTGAAGGTATCCACATGCAGTTTCAGGCTGATGACTGAATATTCCTACAGGTTGTTTAATGTATTTGTGCTTGTGACCACTATAGTCCCACTGGACTGCTTAAGAGGAAAATATAGTCTCTGATACAATCCCAGCTGGAAGTTTGATTAAGCTGTCTAAATACAGGCATTAAGCTGTCTAAATACAGAAATATTCAAAGGTATTTGACACATCCACAGAAGGTAGGCAGGCATGACTACAGATTAAAAAGAGACCTGTGCTCTTCCGGAAGGGCAGGTGGAGGCCAGGAACAATATTCTGTGGTATTTGAAAAGGCACTAAAATTGAGTCCATGGTGTTCTGGATAGGAAAGAGTGTTACCCCTTGGCTCAGTTTGTTGCAGCTCAATGAAAAGAGGAAAAAAATTATAAGAAGCAATATCTTTTACTAGACAAATCTACATATGTATGTAGAAATGGAAAACATTCAGGCACATAGCCTTCCAGCATTTTCAGCAGAGAGAATTTATGCCCAGAAGCTTGCTTATTTATATCATCTGTGTCAAATCGTCTATTTATTAGTAAACATTAACTGTAGAAGAAAATATAACACATGCCTGTTTTTCATGATGTAACAAAATAATGAGCATAGAGCTTACCAAACTATCATCAAATTAACCACCTGAATATTCTGAGACATATTTACATACGATTTTCAGTCTCTATGATTTTTCAACAGTCACCATTATTAGCTACACATTTTTGCCAGTGATAAACAAGAGCCTGTATGTTGCACTCATAAAAATCTACATGGCCATCCAGAATCTTTCCTGTCTTTCACATCATTGTTGTCACTGCTAAAATGCACCACCCACAACCTCAGTGTGCTCACATCCACTATCTGATTCTCCATAAACATTCAGCAAGCATCAGTGAATGACAACGGGTGCAATTTTTCAACTACACCCTTTTGCAACACACACACTTCCAAGTTAGATGTGTTTTTGTCAGACTGCCCCTCTGCTTCCATCTGTCACACACCAACAAACTGTAACAGAATATTTGCAGGAAGGTTCAGTCTCTACTGCCATATCTCCAATATCCTGCTCTGACCTCATGGGCCAACATAATAAAATAGGAGGCATTATTTTCAGAGCAGACCTTGTACATTACCATATTTAATCACTAAGATAGGGATGCCTGTAGCAAAAGCAAACCAAAGGCTAGTCAAATTAGACACGTACTCTGATTTCTATAGGATCTGGAGTTTACCCTCAACATACACTTAATTCTCACTGTTCAGTACATATCAATGATAACTAACAGGCAGTGCCACTGTGAAGCTGATAAGCTCACAGCAAGGTCTAAATTTCTGGTTCTTTTAACTCCAGAAATTAAATGATTTGCATTGTTCCTTAACTCATAGCTCCACTGTCACCACTGCATGTCCTACAACTGTAAACACAGTAGTTGATAGAATGGTTCATTCACGTAAATGTCTGCTGATTACCAGCTTTTATTGCTTATGCTGCTTTGAACAACAGCATTCTTTACTCATAACAGCAAAGAAACAGAATAAAAGTAAAGCTACATTTTGTTCACCTTTCCTGAAAATTTACAATAAACACAGTGCATAAATGAATGACAAAACAATTTCAAAATGCTTCACTTATGAAAACCGTCTTCTTGGACACAGGTGATTACGGTTTTGGGTTGCAGTCCTTAGACTTTAAATTTCATACAGTGCAGATACTTGAATATTTCATGAATAAAGGCACTTACACTCTTATTTCAAAAAATAACCTATGCTCTCGCTAGTCTTACAGACTATGTATGAGTTTTTTCAGGTTGCCCAAGTTCTGACATTTTCCTACTAGTTGTTTCTCTCTATTACTTTGTGAAGATGTAGTGGGAGAGTTCTAACATGCAAGCATTGTATAAGTATTACTATATTTACAAATATCTGCACGTATCCTCAAACACATTGTAGAATTTTATGTCTTCCACAGGATAGGAGCTGCAATTTATTTCTGCTAAATGCTGCATAATGCTTCGACATATCTTTGCTTCAAGGACAGGACTGCAAGTTTCTGAAAGATCTTGTCTCCTAAAATAATAACAAAAACTACAAGCAGGAGTCAAACATTTAATAATGAGATTAATTTTCAAAATACCTGACATATCATTTCTAAAACATCTTATAGTACAAAATCTTGCACAATCCCTGAACTCATGAAGTTAAACATGCCTAGGGGAGATTCCTAGCTTGTAATGCAGCAATCAGCAGTTGTTTAGTATTTTCTTTGAAGTACATAGTTGCTGTCACACTGTTTTACTGAACACATCTCAGCAAATCCAGAAAATACCTTTTGCTAAAGGGATAATTATAATGTTGTCTATGTAACAAGCTCTCCTCTTTGAAGCACTAAATCACAATCTGAGGATGATTTTCTGAAATGAACACTTCTCTTTACTTTTATGGATTTTTTCACCCTCATGAATCCTAACTGCTCCTTTTTCTCATCAAATCCTTCTGCCCAGTAACTGTGCCTGCTAGCTACCTCAGATATAACTTCCTCTCACTTGTTAGGTACAGATTAAAAATTGCAGTTTCACAAATATCCTCCTGCTGTTAAAAAAATTAAATGACTAATTTGTAACAAGTTATTCACCAAACTGAAAGTCCTCTTCATATCCCATAAAACAACTTCATCATTAAAGAGATTACCATATCAAATCACATACACAAACAAATATGAAATCATTTATTATTCTAAAGAAATCAAAACATACTCTATGGAATTAGCAGGAAAAAAAGCAGCTCCATGATCTGTTAATATGTGTAGGTAGGCACCTAAACTTCATTAAAACATTAATTCAACAAGTAAAATGTTACACTTGCACTGAATCTATTTTTCACCTCCAAGTAACTGTAAAGAAAAAGAAAACAAAATTTTACTAGAATTTTCTTCTTCATAGTGTAGAATTCATATCTAGTGTAATAATGCTACTTTTTAAATGACTTTGTACAGTTATGAAATATCCTGATGTGAAGGAGGAATTAGGTCAAATGAAGAAAGTCATTTGACCATTTAACTTCAGAAGCATGTTAAAGAAAATCTTGCATGCATCATAGAGTTTTGCTTTATTTGAGAGAAAGGAAACCAAAGAATTTTGTAGGAAAAAAAAAAAAGAAAAAAGGAGAGGGAGAGGACAAAATTAGATTTAAAAAAAAGAAACAAGTTATATGTGAAATATATGAAATACTAGTATCACTAATAATGTACATTTCCAGTTTTGCATCTCCCTGATTTCTTGACTAAGAGCTCAGTTTTAATATCACTTGGTTAAAATCTTTTCCTTAACTTCCACAGTATTTTTTTTACTCATGCTTCTTCTTAGATTGCTCTTCTCACCTAACTTCAATCAAAATGAATCAGAGACACATGGTTTCAAGTCAATTGTATAAAATGCTTTTTTCAGTAGGACACTGAACCTGGCAAATACATACTTGTCCTTCGATAGCAGTAGAAGGATACTCTCAGTATTATTACTGTCCAACTATCTGATGTGGGAGCTACTTCCCATTTTCATTTAAAACTTTAGTAAGCCTTGGTTTTATCATGTATAAAACTTGACCACTTTTTTTAATTCTATTTTCTGACGACTTCTAAGCTACAAGTGCCATGTTTGCAAAATCTTCTCTCATCCTATTAATCTCTTATTGTCTACAATTTCAGAAAGTATATTTTTCTACTGTATTATCTTAATCAATTTAGTTTAATATGATTCAAAAAGGTTTATCTTAAAGTAGGCCAAAGCGCTTTGGTTGTTATCAGATTCTTTCACCTGATTATAGTTGACCCATTTAACATGCCATTTACACACCAGTCATATTCATTTCAGGATTTTTCAATGTAATAGTTTAATATTACTGAAAATACACCGTTGTTGACCATTTGCACTTAAATAGCCTCTACCATTTTTTCATTTAACAGTGTCTTGCTGTTAAATTCAACAAAACTTCTGAGACTATTAAATTAAAATTCATGACCACAAAACTAAGATGAGCAATCAGATAAACTAGACTTCATAGGAGAGTCACAGGATTTGGATTTTGAGAGGCTGCTTTGTGGATGCCTTGTCATGATCAGAGGAAAGAGAGAACAAAGACTATAATATATTGAATATATGAATCTATTGGGTGTGTAAATATGGAGAATCATCTAGGGGAAATCACCTGCACTTATACAAATTTATATTATTCTCTCTTTCAGTTTCAGTTAAAATTCCAAAGCAATTATCATTTCAGCATTTTTATTGCATCATGCTAAAGGATTAGTTTACAATGAATATCCTGGACAGCTCTTTGGAGGGAATGACCTGCCTATTCTTTTGATTAAGAAAAATTTCTTTTCAAAGTAAATTTCCTTGGATTTATTTCCTTGTCTAAGGAAGGCTACATGTCAGCTCTTACAAATTTCAAATCTTTATTCATATGGATTTTTTTCTTTATTATTCATGAAGTTGTTTTTTAAATTGGATTAAAATTTCATACACAGAAATATACTGTGAGCCCATCCTTGGTATGTAAAAATGCTCTATATTTTTGCACTCAGTATTTAACAGCACTCTCAATTTCTACTAAAATTGGCTTTCATATACCAAGAAATACATTCCATGTTGGAGAGGAACCAGAAAGGTAAGGAGGAATAATTATTATTTTAAAAAATACAAAAAACAAACATACAACCACACAAGAGAAATAATAATGGAAAGAGAAAGCACAGTGCTCCATTCTGCATAGCAGCCTACAAGATGTATCAGACCCAAAATATTATTTGTCTGAGGAAACCCAATATTGACATTAGCTATAGTATGTTCAAGTACCACAGTGCTTCCCTGCACCTGCCATATACAGCTACTAAAGTGAACATTGAAGCACAGAATTAATAATCAGATTAGAATAAAGGACACTCATTCCTACCTAAGAGGAAAGCAGATAGCTAAATCAGATGACTGCAAAAGCAATTAGTAATGAAAACTTCATGGTAGGTCTTGACTTGTTAGGTCATCTTAATTATGAATGCTAAGTTCTGATTTGAGGCACAAAACACTGTGGAAGATTAATAGCAGCGCAGTAGAATTCTGAATTTATATCACTTTATTCATAATCTGCTTGGTTTGAATGATGACTGTCATGTATAGGTGTAGGAATACATTCATATTGTTTTATTGTGTTTGTTTTTCCTTCTAAGTATGTTCTGCTTGGACAGACTCAATAGTAAGTCATGTATACCAAAGTAAAGTTTTTTGTTCCTCTGTTTTACAGTACTTCCTCATGTTAAAACAGTGCATATTATAACAGGACTTACAAAAATATTCACTGTTCATTACTGATACATTTTTCTATACCAATTTGATTATTATGAATAATTATATAAGCAAAACTTTTTATCACAAGAAGCTTGTGTAAAGAAATGCATGTATTCTGACACAACCAAATCCAAATTTAAAGATACTGAATATTTCCATATTCACTTGAGAGACAGAAAGAAGAAATCAGATATGCTGTGGTAAGTCTCCGCATAACAGGACATTTTTAGTTTTAAATTATTTATTAAATAATAGAATAGGATAGCATTCATTAAGTAGACAAGATGTTTTGTTTCAAAGCCCATACAAATGAAATTTGGAAGCAGAAAACAAGAGAATGAAGTCTGCTGAAATTCTTTGTTGTTGTTGCCTCTAATCTTTTCAAGTGTGCTAAAGCATCACCCTTCCCAGAGTTGTACTGAGCAGCAGCCTGGAAACAAAGGAAAATGTTCTCTAACTGAATCAATAGGCTCTACCATTGGAGATTTGATTTGGAATCTTCCAAAGAGACAAGAAGAAATTTTTCACTCTCTTCTATGATGTTGGTATGCTAATGAGAGAGTTAAATATGCCTATAGAAAATAGCTTTAAGCCAGTAAACTTTAAGACTGGGAAATCTATGAATTACTAAAAATAAAATATTAGATTTAATAAAATGTCAGAGTTAAATTGACAGTTGTAACTCTGGCATGATGTCTAAGCTGATCTGCGTATGGTGGAAATCTTGGAGGAAGAAGTACATAACTCAAATACCAACTGAGCTTATAAATTTTGCGATACAAAAGTGCCTGGTTTTATACCACTTGAAACCAATTACACTTGCTTGATGTTTCTGCTGTGAGAAATACATACCTTAGTTTTTTCTCTACTTTCAGGTGTTAAAACACATCCAGGTGGTAAAGTGCCTTTTTTTTTTTTTTTTTTTTTTTTTGGCTCAAACTAAAGTCATTCCTATTAGGCAAAATTTTGCTATTATTTTTCTGGACAAACTAACACCATCAGCAACCAATGAAAATAAAACAACTTTCCCAGATCAGCCTGTATCACTTTAATAGAGTATTCCTTAGCAGCAATCAATATCTGTGCAGAATCTTTAATTCCTCAGCGCATTTCTGACTTTAAATACACATTAAGTACAGTGAAATGGAAGTCGAATATGTCTAACCTAACAACTATTAACAGTCAATAAAATGACTTATTTTATTTCACTGAATACAGAAAGAACTTTGTGCAAAGATATAATGACATACATTTATTTTATGCCTTCCAAAGCTATTTCTTTTCAAATTCATTTGTTTATGCCATTTCTGCTTCTAAGTCATCATAACATCTTTTTAACCCCTTAAAACTTGTCAAAATTCTTTGTCCTTAAATATGTTTTAAATTCTATTTGCATATCTCAAGTATCTAAAACTAACGTAATCAGCTAAAAAACTAAATGTAATCAAATTACATTTTGATGCTTCACGTCCATAAACAATCCCCATAAAATATTCATCACGGTTAGTATGAATGCTTGGTTCTTGTGGTAACTACAGAAAGCATTCAGAAGTACAAAGAGGGCTCTTAAGGGTCAAGAAGAGAATTCCATACGTTTTTCATGCATTTCTTCATCATTTCTATCCTGAGATAAAGTACTGCTGTAATGTACACTCTCAAGCAGCAACATGCTAGCAATAATAAACTTCTGCATCACAACACAATCTTTTCTAAGAGTGTCACTTTCTTTACAGCATCACAAAAAACAAAACCATGAGAATGGCTCCTGGAACTCTATTCCAGTTTTTATCACTCTGTGATTTTATTGACCACAGCAGAATGTTTTGATAATGTAACTGCTGCTACTGATCTTGGTAACCATTAAAACGTTTGAGGAAAATTAAATCTTCGATCAATGCCTAAAATATACAACTTCAATGAGTGAGATGAATTGCTATAATTTTTACTTTGAAAAAGTTAAAAATCAAGGAATTGAAGTATTAATGCAAACAAGAAAGCACTAAACAATGCCTTCAAACCATAATCAGCGGCTCTACGTGAACTACATGCATCCTTCAAACATTTCCAAAATTTTTGGGGACAAACCTGCTTATTTGGAATTACTTGGAGAAATGAACAGTGAATCTTTACAGATTCCATCATATAGCACTTTAAAAGTGCGGCATAATCAAACTATTACATAAATCAATCTTAAAATGTTTCCAATTTTCATATGAAATACTATATATAAAGAAAAATAGATGAAAAAAAAAACTTTAAAAAGGATGACTTTCTAAAAACAAGACAAAAAGAAAATTAACTGTTAAAAATACATATTTTCAGTTAGTATCATATCTATAAAATCTTTATATCTTATCATCAGAAACAGTTGTTCACAAGATTACTTATGTTACATGGCTCATCTAACACAATCTATATAGCTACTATATAACTAAGATATCAACCTTCAAGAAACAGCATTATTTTTTTCAAATGGAATATTAAATATTTTCTAAAATTTTAAATAGAAGTAGAATTCTATCAGCAAAGATGTTACGAATCACTAATTGGGTTATTCCAATTAATTTGAAAATTGAAGTAGTTCTAATATAGGATATGTTTCAAATAAATCCATTCCTTTTAGCACCATATTAGATTTAATTCCAACAAATAAATGGAGGCAGAGAATTACTGAAAACTCAGCAATAAAAGTTTATCTGGATGAAAGTGATTTTCATTTTCAGGAACTGAACAGAGACTGGAGAATAACAGCAATGAAAGAAAATATAAAAATATTAAAATATATTATTTAAGTCAGTGCATAGAGACTGGAAAGTCAGAATTCTTTGTAATTTTCATAAATTATGTTTTAAAAAAGAATTATGCAGAAATGAAATAGAAAACATTATTAAAGAGCTACCTAAATGAATAAGAGAAAATATAAAGAAAGAGGCAATGTGATTTAGCTTGACTTTGGCTGGGATTTGACATGATCCTACACTATTTTCACCAATAATATGTTTTCAGCCTGTAGTATATTAAAATTAAACCCCTGCTATTGCCTGAATTATAATCACAATAATATTTAGCCCCATGCCTCAAAAAATTTTTTAGTCACAGAAATGAATAATTGGGATGGTGGGGGATGTTCACAAGCATATACAAAAAGAATAACTAAATGCTGATATTCATACCGTCATAAATCCATCCAGCAAACCTGAATCAGGTTTAGGAGGTGCTTGCAATCGCTCCATAGACCACTTTTCAATTATAGATGACACTTGGCTATTTTCCGTGTTTAAAATTCTGAATCCTGTCATATTAACACCACTATACCGATAGGGTTCCACATCTAAGGCAAACAGGTCCTGAAAAAAGAATAAACATTACGTAAATATTTTGATACACTGCATTTTCATCTTTGAGACCGAGATGCAGTACCACAGTTGCTGTACATGCAAGGAAATATGTTCTGTTTATTTGGAGGACTGCAGATGTCAAATAACTCAGGTGAAGTAACTCAGCTGACCAGCAATCCGGTTCACAGAAGAACAACTTCAATTGCTTTCACAAAAAAAAAAAAAACCCGAACATGTCTTTTAGGAAATGTTACACTTAGTAGCAGAACTATGAGCTCCAACAGTAATGACTTCTACTTTATTCTTTTGGCCCATGGTGTCAGAGGCACATTTTGGTGGTATGGCAGTAGAGGTCGAACTTTCACACTAATATTCTATTAAATTTTGTTGGAGTGCAGCAGATGAAATCAGAGAGGAAGTCTGACAAAATAGTGTCTGGTATGGAAATGCACATGAGAAGGCTAGAGGATTAATTGAAATCCTCCATGCTGAAAAAATGGCATCCACTGACATTCATTGATGCTTGCTGAATGCTTATGGATACCAAATAGTGGATGTTAGTACAGTGAAGTGATGGGTGGTACACTTTAGCAGTGGAGGCAGCGGTGTGAAAGACAAGCCACATCCTGCACAGTAATGCAGATTTTTATGAGCGCATCATTCAGACTCTTGTTCATCACTGGTGAAAATGCATAGCAAATGGTGGTTAATATGTTGAAAAACAGTGCTTTGTATCTGTGAATTCACTCTATCAAATGGTGGTGCATTGTTTGTATCTGTTGTAGTTTCCACAGAAACAAATAGGAGGCATTACTTTCTGAGTAGCCTAAGTATACTTACTCTACTACTAGTAGTTAGAAATGCTCCAGTAGGCATAAATATTATTACTAATCACTAAATACTTTTTTTTTTTTTTTTGGCTTATGAGAAGCAGACTTTACATGATAAACAGAACAGACTTCCTTCATTTTCTCTTTGTATGAAAGTTATTTATCTTTAGACATTTATATGAGAGGAGGGAACAGGGAGACTGCACGTGGCCTGCACCTTTTGCAACTTTTGATCACAGCTTAAATTTAACCAAAAGCATTCTTCGTATCTACCAATCATGCTTGCAAACACAGACCTATTCTTGATTAGGAATTTCTCTCTACAAGTGTGACATTTGCCAATTGATTAACTTTCAATATTTGCTGAACAAAATACCCATAACTCATTTGGTTCAGCTAAGCACATTAAGTGAATTTTCATTTGGTTTACTTCTTGGCTTTGCTGTTTCCATTTAAATAAATTTTTAAAGTGACAGAATGAGACATTACTGCCAAACAACATATTTCTAGTTTCACTGAAGATAGAAATTGTCTAAACTTTGTCTTTAATTTCCTTTTTAATTTGCTCTTTGCTTGCAGTTTAATATAGTTTAAATTTCCATGAAATGGTAGTTTATTTGTAATATTTCCCTGAATACATTTATTTACTGACTATAACTGAAGAAGACATAATGTTGTACTATGGAAAACCAAAACATGACTCAGTGTTATATGTTAAGAAACAGTTAACACTAATTTCTCTAAAAATCAACCACAGATGCCAGGCACTATTTTCAATTAGAAGTAGTAATTATGATACTATTTTCTATATATGACACTTGAGATATATAGGTGTCAAAAGTTACATATTTACAAATAACCTCATTTCCTCTTTTTAAAGAAGAGAATTTTTTTTTTTTCAAATGAAAGACTGACTAGAACTATGCTTCACCATTGTCATAAAAATTCTCTCAATTTTCGCTTTGAAAAAAAACTCAGATGAAATGGTTTAATCCAAACACACTCATGTTTACACTGGAATATAATAAATATACAAAAAAATATTATATTCATGTATTACAAATACACACAGGTTGGTGTATTAATCAGCTAGTGCATTAGACCCTGAATCAATCATGGAAGAGTACACAGCAGACTGCTATAAACACTGTGGCTGGAAAATTTATTTGACAGAACTTTCAACATGTCAGGTAAGAAGCAATTAATATATCAAAATAAGTAATTTCTGATGCAAGCTCCAAAGCTACACTGCAAAATCAGAATATATAATCTGTCTATGCACATTAAATTATTGTTGGATAGCACCAAACGAATATATCACTCCAAAAAAAGCAAACGTTATAATAAGGAAATGAGAATTACAGAAAATCTGATTTTTAAAAATAACTATAAGAATAAAAATAAAATGCTAATGGACGGCTTACAACTCAAAGATGCAATTTTCATCAAAACATCAAAATGAAATTTAACATAGACTGAAAATCTGAGACTAACGAAGGAAATTCAACTGCATGCAATCCCAAATCCATGATAGCACAACTTGCCATTCTATAACGAGAGATATTTGTGCAGAGCCTTAACAATTCCGATGAACTTTAGAATTTACTTTGCTTTCTATTCAAAAAGCTATTTCCGTATTAATACTTCTGATAAACTCATTTTGTGATTCTGAGATGAACAGTCCATCCTACCACAAAGGATTCATTTTATTTAGGACTCAAACATGAATGAAGTTTTAAACATAGGTCATTTCAAGCATAGTTTCACTAAGCCACTTTTCCTCATGCTTGAAATGGCTTGTGTTGTAAGATCATTAATGAACTGTAAAAGGAAAACAGAGAAATACACACAACTCTATTACCTACTTAACTCTATTTAAAAGTTTAAAACTCTAGTACTAAAGTCAGCCATTTACTCAGAACTGCCACTTTCCAGGGCACACTGTTGAACAATAATTAAATCATCTTGGTGACTTTTAACTGAAAGAAAGAAAATTCAACAGAGAAAAAATAATGTTCTCACACTTCATTCTACAGACTTTTTTTTCTTGATTTGCCAGATAATTTAATTAAGGAATGTAACAACTTTGCTAGATGTCATCCATATGTTGTTATAAGCCACTTACCAGTGTGGTAAAGATATAGTGATAGTATTCCGTCATCATTCCCATAGCTAAAGCCTTAAAAAAAAAAAAAAAAAAAAAAGATGACGTTTCTGAGTTCACATAATAACTTTCATCACACTTACATTGCAAATGAAAAGCTGCAGAAGATTGGGTTGGAACTGTACTAAAATTAGGTCAAGCAAGTCATTTCCTAGCAGTTAGAACAGATTACTGACTATTAAAGAAGTTCATGAACCAGATCATCTGATATGAAGAATATTATTAGATTGTTTAGAGCAGTAAATGGGAAAGACGCTTATAGTTTTACATACTAATGGATGCATTAATTTGCCACACAAAATTTCAATTGACAATATTTTCATTCATTATTGAGCCCCCTCATCTCCTTAAAAAGAATAACCTAACAGGAATTTCTTTCTATTTTGATTAGTGACATTATGCATTTCGAACAAGGACCTGAGCATATACTTCAGGTGTACACATTTTTTCCAACCATGAAAGAAAATACTCTTTATGAAAATTTTTACTAGCAGGATACATAGTCTCAGCATCTTCATCTGTCTTGCTATCTATGCAATATCAAATAGTTTCTGATCAACTGTGCATTTTAAAATGTTCATTCTTTTTTCTTAACTGTGTAAAAATAAATATTTGCAGATATTCTTTTAAAGCAATAAGCTAGAGATATCTCACCACTGCATCATGCGCTCCTTCACCTGAAGAGCATGTATGGATACACAATATCTTCTCACTCTCCACAAAAGCTTCCACAGTCTAGTACCATTTATGTAAACATTTTAGTATTTGACAGTTTGTTTGTTTTTTTTAACCTCACTTTAGCACTTTAAAAAAAAGCTACTCAAATACAGAATATTCTCCTCCTTTCCAGGAATTATGAAGAGGATTCTTTGCCAATTTTCTACCAGTTAAACCTCCTAAAATACACTGAAGACAATAATTATACAATTGTAATAATAGCAGAGTTTATATACAAAAGGATTATCAGCTTTGAAGGCTGTGTGAGCTTCTTTACTTGTGACATTGTCTGAGAAAGGAATAAATGACTAGTCTGTATGTTCTTTTTCAAACAAAAGTGAAAAGCTAAAACAAATTTGAAATAGCAGCTGCAGAACAGAGCTTTTAGCTTTGACAAGACTGGCAAAAATTGTAACAACACTTTTTCAAAGGATGTCTTTGCCTGTATTTAGAACTGTAGTATAGTCTACCAACAGCAATCTGAATTCTGTTAAACAGAGGAAAATCATTGTCTTATGAGAAATATCACAACTCCAGTAGAAACTTTACAACAGCAAACACTGTTAGCATTTTTGTTTTTTTCTCTAATAAGGTCATATAAGCATCTGTTTACACTCAAGGATTTCACTCTCCGAGCAATCTCTCCATAAGAATATTTTAAATATCTCCACAAGAAAATTTTAAATATTGTCTGCTTTCCCTGGTTGCCTGTTAATGTAGTAATCATTGAGATTTGCCTTGATATAATCATGTCATATCGATGGTGAGTTTTTTATTTGTTTTTTATGATGTATTTTTGGCCAGAAAACAATAGTTGGTGAGTTTTTTATTTCTTTTTTATGATGTATTTTTGGCCAGAAAACAATAGTTTTCATGAAGAAATCCCTTGTCATGTCTCCCCAGGTTCACGCCTCCATTACCAGATAAATTTGGTTAATTCAAGTTTCCAAACTAATATTTACCTAAATAAATGCCTACATTTCTTATTATATTTATCAAACAGTGTATTTGGAATGATATCATCAGCTAGAAAATTTTCTTAACATACTTTTTTTTTTTCAGTTTTGAAAGCAGAAGTCATCCTCAGCTGAGAACTACCAATTTTAGAGACTTCTAAAACATTGCAATAGTGAAGCTGGATGGAAAACTAAAAGATTACGGAAATTGTAAAAAGATTGTTGTTCCTGTAACCTCTTTTTATATTCTTCAGGACAAGGAGAGTAGCCTGATAAAACAGTTCATAATTTGATTTAAAGAAGTTGCATGCTCATTCTCAGATCTTGGAACATGATTAAATATAGAATGGTTTTCTTTTTCTTCCCATTTCTCTCAACTCATACTTCTTTTCCACAATGTTGTATGCAGTGAAATAACATTGTTTCCTTTCATGTAAGAACTACTAGGTACAGTATAAATAATGTACGATGATTGAGTTATTCGTAGTACTGCAGCTTTGTACTGCTATTAATGCATATTTTCCATCTGTATTTTTAAGATGTTAAAGGAATTAAATATACATTTAATAATTTAGGCTAAACAATTGACTAATTATGCTGCAGATATTAAAATGACTAAGAATTAATGAAAGAATTTTAATCAATGCACAATAAAGCAACAAATGATTGTATGCATGTATGTTTACCAGCTCTTTTAATTGTACCCACAGCTGTACCCTGAGGTACCATTAAGAAGAGATCCTTTTTCAAATCCTAAAGAACGTATTTACTGTTTTTGAACTAAACGATACAATAAGCTAGCATACATAATACGAATACAAATTACAATCACTAAAAGATGTGTGTTGTATGAAATGTAGAACACTGTTTTGTTTCAGGTATGTTTCCTAACCTAATCACAAGTCATACCTCAATTAAAAAACTTGGAGAAAAATGGTCTTTAAGGAATTCCAAGTCTTTGAGGCTAGCTCACTACATTAAAGAAGATACACAAAGGCATGCATTTATTGCACACTTCAGGATTACTGTCAGCTTTTTTACAAGCTCCTTTTCTACTATCCTTCATATATTGCCATCTTGTCTTCAGTGACAGCATTGGAATATGCTTCAGCAATAAAAATACTGTATTTGGGATTCTGCTATCTCTTGCCTACTCATCTTACTTGTACGCAACAGAGCAAACACTTTGAAAGCATCTGTCCAAATGTATTCAGGTCCTTCAGTCTTATTAGTAAAGGAGGAGAATATGGCTCTAGAAATATCAATTAGTTCTGTCCATCCAGAGGATTACACTAATGTGCTAGTTTAATAGCACACTATTCAAATATTACTACCTGATTAAAAGTACACAATTTAAAAGCTTTAACTGGAAATATATNAATAACTCTAAGCAAGCACTTAAAAGCTCAAAGCATTAATTCTCTAAAATACCAAGGCATACCTTTTCCCAGTGAAGTGCATTGTGAAACACCTTTCCTCCCCCCACACAGACAAATCAAGCTGTTTTTTTAAATAAAGATAATGGAAACAGCTATCATTACAGGTGCCAATAAAATTATCTCTGAAATCCTTGGCGACTTTCAGTTAGGCTTCAGTAAAACTAACATACAATTTAACTGCTTGTTAAAAGCCATTAAGACTGGATATTACTTTCATTTATTAGGAATGAAGAAGATTAGGTCATCTAAAGCAAAATGAGGATTACCTGTTTCAAGATGCCTGCTGCCATTTCATGGCTGCAGTCAAAGATGACATGGAATTCCTTTCCTCTTTTCATCTCCTTTAACAATGGCTTTGCATCTTTTGTGTCAGCTGGTAACTGACGGATTTTTAGTCTCAGGTTGTATCGTGATGGAGCCTTGATGAGCTCTTGTAATCGAATAAGGCCTTAAAGAAAACAGAGGAGTCAAAGAAAAGAAAATTATCAAAGCAGGAACCTGAGTTGCTAGCAGGACAACTTACTACGAACATTCAAAATTTTCTGAATTTCTCTCCCTTCTCAGCATGCTGCAGCTGATACACAGAAAAGTATTTTTAAAGAAGTATCTGCACTCCCCTGTGCTTTCATATCACAAGTCTTTCCTTAATATTAGCAGACAGTAAATACTTTCAGTTGGTATCATCTTAAGTAAGACAAATTTTCCTTCATGGAACTATAATACTGCTCCTCAAAGAAGAATTATTTTAATTCAGTTAAAGTGACATCCCAGACTAATTGCTTATAGTCAGACAAGATAATCTCTTAACTAATCTATCCAGTTTTGACACAAGGTTGTAGAGTACTTCAATATTATAGAACATCATCGTGTAATCCACTTGATAGTACTCAATTTTTCTTTTTTTGTTTATACAGGTAACAAAACACAAAAGCAGCAGTGAAGAGGATGACTAATGCCTTTGCAGTCCTCTTCAATACTTTACAATTCCATTTTGTATTACTCAACTTTCACTATGGAACTAGATGCAGTAATATTTTCCCCAAAATCTTCTTGTTCACAGCAGCAAGACAGCATATGGTGTGGTATACAGATCATTGATTGGTCTGTGACCAGTATTGAATATTAGGTTGTTCAACTGTCTTCAAACAACAGGATAAAGACAGGTCCTTTATAAACTAGCAGTTTATTTCAGCACTTGCAAAAAAGATTTGCTAACTACCTTCTTGCATTGGAGGGTACTCTACTTAGTGGCAGTAAAAGAGTTACTGTTCATATTGTTTCCAGACCACATACAGTTTGGTGTATTCTTCGAACTGTCAAAAAATAGAACCTCTGCTTAGTATTTTCAGCAGGATCAGGGCCTAAATAAAGTGCCTGTAAAATTTGAGATAGCTCACTTTACTGTATCAAAAACTTTAATGGAAATTACTAATTATTATTTAATTATCATCACAGGCACATTGTCTAATATAAAAATATATACGGCATTTTAAATTATTCCTAAATATTCTTCCTGGTTAAAACTGAATGTCAAAGCTGCCTTGTCTTCATAAAAAATATGTAATAAAGCATGAAAGTACACTACAGTCTCAGCAAGAAGTCGTGATAAGCTCTGCAATAAAGAGAATTTATTTTTGTTTTGGTGCGTTTCCTTTTTCCAAAATATGTTGTTTTTTTTTTATTAAATGACATAACACTGAGAGCCTTTAACAACATAATATTTCAATGATGCTTTTGTCATAATGCTTTTAGACTGCAAAACATCCTTAGCTCTAATAATTTTCAACTGAATTAGACAAAAAGATAAAACATCTGAAAGACAAAATCAGACACTTTTATTTCATCATTCCTCCTTTTTTGACCCTGCAAAGGATCAACATCATTTTCCTAACACTGCTGGAATTAGCTGGAACTGGAATTATAGCTTATTATATGAAATCTTCCCAAATTAAGACTTCAGGTCTTCCTGGCATAGGAATTCAATAGATCTTTCAGGCCCAAAAGCAGCGTGGAGATGGATGGAGGTATTTCTGAATCAATTCAAAGTTTTAAACAGTCCACACAAATGCATCTTGCTTGAGGGATTTATGAAGAAGATAGAAACAGAAACTCTCAGGGCAACAGATGGTTAATTTAGCTCTTGGTTAGCTGGGTAGAAATTCCCTGAGGTCAAACTTGCTATGCAGTTAATTTCAGAAATGTTTTGTCACTCACAGGTCTATGTCATGGATACAACATTTTGCATTTCATCACACATTTTTGGTAACACTCCTGGAACACACATAAACATTCAAACAGACAATTGTTACCTATAGCTAAATAATCTATGAAATTTCTAACTTCTATGAAACATTTCTATAGGATCTTCATTAAGAACAAGCATTGTGAAGAAATAAACTCAGAAATTCAGTATGTGCTGATTATCTTCTTACAAAAATATAACGTGAAACATAATAGCATTTTCTCTGCTTAAGAGTATGTCAAAATTTAAGGTCAGAACAAAATATTCTAGCTCAAGAGGGGATGAAAAATAATTCCATATGTTCCAGATTATTTTTAATAGCTTACTTGAAACAGTAAATTGGAAACTTTTTAACAATAATAATTTTGACTCACATTGCACTATATCTGGTGTGTCTAATTTAGGTGTGTCTTGCTTTGCTTACTTCTTATTTTTTTTCTGTCCTGCCTTGAAAAGAAAATAGAAGTCAACTTTAAAGAGCCGCAGAAACATCGCTACACTTGCTGACAATCTTCAGCAGAGATGCTGAAGGCAGAACAGATATGACAAGACCTGGTCTCATGAATAGATCTCATCCATGACTGCTAAGACAAAAAGAAGTAATAGCTAGCATATAGATGACCTCTATGTAAATGGTAGATATGAGCCTACACAATTGTGAAAACAGTAATTTTAGAAACTATAATTTTAATAAACCTTGCCACAGTTACCTCAAATGGCATATTGGTTTTTAGAGAAAATGAATCAATGTACTTAACGGAAATTTAAATGGATTTGATGCTTGATTTCTAAATGCCTCAACTAAATAAACATGAGCCATCTTATAGTTGGACTGGATGATCTCATAGATCTTTTCCAATCATGGTGATTCTAAGATTCTTGATTCTATGATTTTCTCTTCACACTGGTGACAGGTGAGACAAGGGGAAATGGCCTACCAAGTTGTGCCAGGGGAGGTTTAGGTTAGATATCAGGAAAAACTTCCTTACAGAAAGGGTTGTTAAACACTGCAATAGGCTCCCCAAGGAGGTGGTTGAGTCACCATCCCTGAATGTGTTTAAAAACTGTTTGGATGTGGTGCTCAGGGACATGATTTAGCAGAGGGTTGTTAGAGTTAGGATAGCACGGTTACGTTGCGGTTGGACTCACTGATTTTGAATGTCTTTTCCAACCTGAGCAACTCTATGATTCTATCTTGAAGAGTTGTTATATTTTTTGTTTTTGCTTTTGTTTTTGTTTTTTAACTGAAAAGATTATGCATCTACTACAGGTTATCATATTCAGATGATCTAGAACAATTGTTAAAAAGTAAAGCTTTGACATAAAAAAATATAGCATACACTACTGCCATTAATGACTCTATCAAAAATAACGGACAATACTGTGTCAGCAAAAACACTTAGAGTTGTCTCCAAGCCTGTCCAGTTCTTTAAGACTAAAAACATAAAGCAACTGGAATGTGCGCTCTTGAAATGAAAAGATTAAGATGATTTCAGAATGACAGAAGGGTAGCATTTCAAAGCTGTGATTTTCTCAAAGGTAAAGTCCTGCCAGTTTCTCACTCGCTTTGATTTCTATGCACTTCCACTTAAGAACTCCGACGAATCTGGGACAGATAGTATGACACACTCTCTTGGAAAGAAAAAAAAACCTGGCATTTGATACTCAGTAGTTAAATATGACCAAGAAGACAGACAGAAAGACCATCCTTCTATATAAAGTTACTTCAAATCAAATAGTGCTGCAAAATGTGCTGCCACGTAAGCATCTGATATACAAGCTGTCAAGTCTATAAACTAGGGACATAGATCTACTTGAACTACTTACATCACACTTAGATTAAAATTTAAAAAAAAAAAAAAAAAAAAAGGCAGGTGAAGGGATGAAGCCAGGCAAAGGTGAACATTAATGTTCAGGCATTATAATTCTGAGACATTCAGACAGCAAAAGGGACTTCAGGAATGAGCTGGATTTGAACATGCAAGCAATATTTAGCGGAAAAAGTCCTGTGTTGCACTGAACATTTGCTATAAACTTTGATTCCATGCAGTAGATCATAACAACTGGAAGCCATGCTGAGTATGGGAGATCAGACAAAACATCGTGAAGCTCATAAAAACAGATTTATGTCATGCAGGAAAGAGATGACAGTCAATTTCACATTACAGGAATCAGTATCTCAAGGGGAAAGTGTTTTTCTCAAAAAATTCGAATTCAGCATTTTTCATATACCAAAGTTTAGAAGGAAATCTGATTGTTCTTGACTGCAACTGTTATTTTAAAACACTGTTTACTTAGAAGGGCAACATATTTGAAGTTGTTACACTGTTCAATGAAGATGAAGATGGGAAGGACAGTTAATGTTGTCAAAAAAATGTTAAAATGGAAGGAATGAAGGAAAAGAGGGTGACAGCTTTTCTCTGTTGCAAGTCCACAGGCTCTGAAATTTCAGTAAGCAAATTCAGGGCATTCTAAATTGACCTGTCCCTTTCTGTCCTGCAGAAACTGTCAGAGGAACCTGAACATGAGGAAAGGGGGGAAGAAAACCTGCAGATGCACACCTCTGTAGTGCACTGACTAGATCTCATTGCTGGAGTAGTACAGGAATGCCTGAAAGCAAATGAGTAAGTATTTATGGCTTCATAACTGCCAGGACACACAAACTATAATGAACAAATTTCTCAGAATACATTTTAAAGAAAAGGAAATTTGAAACACCTACTCTTGCTCACAACACTTCCATGTATATCACAATATTTAATTCTAGTGACAGTTAACATTTAATGTGTTCCAGCCACTGGTAGTGTTCATTAAGTTCAGATGAATTATGTAGTGCACAAAATATGTTTCAATCTATTAACTATGGTAGTCCACTCAGCCACCCAGTGGGCCATCTGCTAACAAGGAATATTTGTTCATCCTCAGCCATGCTTTAAAAAGCAATTTCACACTGGCATGAATTCAGCAGCACCAGTTTGCCAGGTTTCCTCGGGAAGGCTGTCAGAAAGCACAATCCCAGGTGAGGCAGGGTGACCAGGAGACCACCGCGCATGCCCCCCAGGCACAGTGCATGGCAGGAAAGGGGCAGTGATGGCGACACCATGTCATGGCTGGCACTGTTACTACTACAGCTGCCCTATGGCTTCATACTACAGAGGAATGCCTCACAGAACCAAATCTGCATTGTGATGTGCATATCTGCATCTAGTGCTTTTATTAGGTAAGAGCTCCACTGGGTGAAGCACTGAGAAAAAGCACGTCCTCACTCAGGCACTGCTGGGAATTGAGACTGGGTAAACATTTTGCAGGCCTGGATCATGCTTCAAAAGCAAAGTCACAAATGTAAATCAAAGGCTGAATGTCTTTCCAGGCTGCATCTAGTAGATAAATAAAGTGCAGGAAGTCTAGCTCGTCCTAGAAAAAAAACACCCTGAGCTCTCTCAGTAAAAAGGCAGAATTAATAAGAAATACAAAAGCATGTGCTCTCTTTACCTTTTTCTCTCTATTACACATGGGAGATGGCACTGGAGTTGAAATATGTTGGAGATTATTGTCCATGTGAAGTGCAAGTTACAGATGCTGCAGCAGGGCCTGGGGCTACACCATGACCCACCTGGTGGTAGTGATCACAGACCTTTCTAGCCGGTATGCAGCCACCGAAAACAATGCAAAATCTCACTGGGTGCCAAAGAGCTCAAGTGTACTACAGAAAGAAGGAGGCTACCACTTGGGGTTGGAGATGTGCTCTTGGGAAAAGGCAGCGCTGCACTCCAAGGCAGTCCAGTTGAGAAGGGGAGAGACTGCAGCCCACAGGCATCCCATGCCGGGACAGAAGTCATCATTAAGCACAAAGCAATTAGAAACTATTACACATATCAACCCTCAACCTGCTGCACTCCAGGCATCTCATAGGGTAAACGTTGATGCACTCTGTGTCAGCAGTGGTGAAAATGCACGATTTTCTTCCAGCCTTTATCCCCTCAGGAAAGGGAAAATAAGGTAGTTAATGTAATTGTGTCCTTTATCTCAGTAGCAAAATCCTTGATCAGAAGTTTGTATTTAAAAGTAATTAGGTAAAACCCCTGATGCTAGATTGTTTTGCCTGCAGTGCTTTCCAACTATTCCAAAGTTTATTTTTTTCCCCTTTTTTTCTCAGTTAGATATTAAGAAGTGGGTAATTATTTTTTGCCAAAGAAAAATTTATGCACCGAAAAGATATAATGTAAATGAACAACTTGAAATACAGCACCCAGGTCAAGCTGTGGACAGCAACTGCTTCCTCACTCCTTACTGTTGCTTATCATCTCTTCCCCCCTGCACCCTAAAATCCCTAACAATGCTAAAGTAGTAGCATTAACAAAAACCAAAAACAAATGAAAGAAACTAACAAAGAAAAAACATGAACAAAAGCACACATACATCCAGAGGATAAAAATGATATGTGGTTCAGAAGTGAACAGACTATCCACATATGATAAAAATAAATTCTGCCACTGCTTCCAGTTCTATTTTCAACAGCTATAAGACATACTTTCTAGGATTTTCCCCAGTAGAAGTAGCATTTTTCAGTAACCAAAGATGAGCTCTCGCTTGTTTAGTCTCTTTAGCACGTAGGCCTAAATACATAAAGTGATGCCAGACAAATTCCTTGCCTGCTTTCTTTTCCAAATATTGCCAAAATTTCTTCCGTATTTTCACTCTTATTCTCATACTGTTATCGTCCATTTGTATAATTCTGACTCCTGAGAGTCAGGAATTCTTCCTACTCTGCCCAGCCATTTCTGGAACTCCACTTCTACTGTTTATGTATCGCTAGCGCGCAATGTAGTTTTAGATCAAATAAGCATAGAGTATGTAGAGAGTAACTATAAATCTTATAAATTAAGCTACTCTTAATCCCCAGATAACTTTCATTTCCATCGTTTGACATTAGATAAAATGGTCAATCTGGTTATTCAGGATCAAAGTAATGAGCTGACAAACTCTGAAAAATAAGGCTTCTGGAAAACCAACAGTCAGTTTCAAAAGTATGTAGCTCGTGTGTAGCTAATCAGAAAAAGAAATATCAGAGCCTCTGATGAATAGAGAAACATCATATGAGAGCTACAAAAACAGTGAAGCAAAGGAGAAAAATCAATAGCTTCACCATGATTTTGAGGAATACAACACAAAATCGAAGATTTTAGCCTGGATTACCTTCAATGTAAGTAATTTGTAATATAAAATAAAATATAGTCCTCAGGTAAAATACCGACTTCTAAAATAAATTAAAAAAAATGCAAAAGAATTTTTTGTCAACAGGATCCTAAAAAAAATCTATTTTTTAACAGTATAGAAATAATTGGTGCATTTTGGGAATGTACTTCCTGCAGTTTCTTTCATGAGGGACACCTTTTTCCTGTCCCTTTAAACTCTCAATTCCTTCTTTTAGCAGCCACTGTGATAGAGTCTTACCTCTGAATGGCTGGAAAGAATGCGGTGTGAGTAACTCTTTTCAGAAGCTGCCATCAATTCATCTTTAAGAAGAATCCTGAAGGAGTAGTTTGTGAGCTCTCCAGCTGGCATCTTCCTCCAAAGAGATCAATCACATTACCTCCTCGACATGTTCAACTTCAACCAGTCCAGGAAGCAAGAGCCCCAAGTTTGTTTTAAAACCTGTGTCTCCAGCTCAGCAGTCTTGCAAGCCATTGCTATGCCACCTGGCCTGCTCATCAAACTATTTATCATTTCCATTAATGCTGCCTTTGTGCTGTACAGGAAGAATGCAAGCAAATGCACTTTGCAATAGGCTGAACACATGAACCTTTTTCTGTACAAAGGAACAGTAATGCTCTTTTAAAGGCTACTTATATCTTCAGAATCTCAAAAAAAAAAATCAAATTAATAATACACCTCTCTGTTGAGCTACCAGAATAATTTCTCTATTTTCAGCAAGTTGTTTCCTCTCACACTACTCTGTACCCTTCTTCTCTCCTGATGTCCCCCTGCTCAATTTTCCTGCTTAGATCTCAGGAAAATATAACTATATATTGGACTTTGATAGGAGTGTGGGTAAAAGGGAGGAGAATGTCAGTTTATGGTTCATTGACAGCATGCTTCACATCAACCAGAACAGTTCATTGCTGTAAGATAATTCACAGATATTAAAACGATTCACAGATATTGAACGTCCTGAACAGACTACCAATAAACTTACAAGATTAGTTATATCTTCCTCATCCTCTACATAAAAAAACACCTCTAGTGAAAAGATTAAATATATATATATCCTTGAGGAGTTGCACCTGCTAGCAGGACTATATGAATAGTGTTCTATGTTCTTTGGATACAAGAACATAATATAGAAATACCAGTAAGAAAATCACAAAGAAAATACAACTGAAGGGAAAAGAGTTTAATCAACATTATTCATTTATTCATATTTAGCCAATTTACTACTTTAAGATCACTTTACTCAATTCCAGCAGCATAAAACATGCTTAAAATTTTCATCCATTATACTTAAACATACTTAAACACAATTTCAAAATTGTGAAAAGTATTCTTAATGGAGAATGAGCTTTAAGAAAGAACACTGCAGATACATAATCCAGAACAGTTTATCTTAGTGAAAATATAATCACTATAGCTCTTTGTTACCAGATTTAGAGTTGAATATTTTAGCAAGATTTTTCTAACTTGCATGTGAAGCACTGGAGAATAATCACTATACTATATGTGCATGTGTGTGTATATATACTTTCTACTAATTTCTATTCTTACCAGGAAAATGTACTACATCAGTACATTACCAGTACTGTACCAGTAAAAAGAAAAAAAGTATATGGTAACTGACTTCAATAGCATTTTGGCCAAAGTAAATTCTATTTAACAAACCCTTTGTCAAGAAACATAGCTCTCCTGTTTAGAAAAACTTGAGCTGAAAATTTAGAAATTAGATTTATTAGGGCAAACAAAGATGCACAAATAAATTATTATAATACTAGTATTTGACGGAATCACAGAATCACAGAATTGTAGGGGTTGGAAGGGACCTCCAGAGATCATCGAGTCCAGCCCTGCCAAAGAAGGTTCCCTACACCAGGTCACACAGGTAGGTGTCCAGGCAGGTCTTAAATATCTCCAGAGAAGGAGACTCCACAACCTCCCTGGGCAGCCTGTTCCAGTGCTCCATCACCCTCACCGTAAAGGAGTTCTTGCGCACATTGGTGCGGAACTTCCTATGCTCCAGTTTCTGGCCATTTCCCCTTGTCCTGTCTCCACACACTGCTGAAAAGAGTCTGGCCTCGCCACTTTGCCCCCCACACCTTAGATATTTATAGATCTGGATCAGGTCCCCTCTCAGTCTTCTTTTCTCAAGGCTAAACAGACCCAGTTCACTTAGCCGTTCTTCATAGGGGAGATGCTCCAGGCCCTTCCCCATCTTTGTGGCCCTCCGCTGGACTCTTTCCAAGAGATCCCTGTCTTTTTTGTACGGGGGAGCCAGAACTGGACACAATATTCCAGATGAGGCCTTACCAGGGCAGAGTGGAGGGGGAGGATCACCTCCCTCGACCTGCTGGCCACGCTCTTTCTAATGCAGCCCAGAATGCCATTGGCCTTTTTGGCCACAAGGGCACACTACTGGCTCATGGCCAGCCTGTCGTCCACCAGGACACCCAGGTCCCTCTCTGCAGAGCTCCTCTCCAGCAGGTCATCCCCCACCCTGTACTGGTGCATGCAGTTATTCCTCCCTAGGTGCAAGACTCTACACTTGCTTTTGTTTAACCTCATCTGGTTTCTTACTGCCCAGCTCTCCAGCCTGTCCAGGTCTCACTGAATGGCAGCACAGCCTTCAGGCGTCTCAGCCAATCCTCCCAACTTCGTATCATCAGCAAACTTGCTGAGGGTGGCCACTATCCCCTCATCAAGGTCACTGATGAAGATGTTGAACAAGACCAGACCCAGCACTGACCCCTGGGGAACAGCGCTAGTTACAGGTCTCCAACCAGACTCTGCACCACCAACAACAACCCTGTGCTCTGCCAGTCAGCCAGTTCTCAACCCACCTCACTGTCCACTCATCTATCCCACACTTCCTCAGCTTTGTTATAAGGATGTCGTGGGAGACAATATCAAACGCCTTGCTGAAATCAAGGTAGACCACATCCACTGCTCTCCCCCCATCCACCCAGCCAGTGACGACATCATAGAAGGCTACCAACTTGGTAAAGCATTACCTCCCCCTGGTGAACCCATGCTGGCTACTCCTGATAACCTCCTTTTCTTCCAATTGTCTGGAGATGGCATCCAGCACAAGCTGTTCCATCACCTTTGCAGGGACAGAGATGAGGCTGAATGAACTCTGGAGGTTTCTTTGGATGATAAAATTCCCCTCTGGCAAAAGAGTTTAGATGTATAGGGGTTCTTTTATCATCAAACTACATGTATGTACTTACCTTTTTACCAAAGCGTACTCTGTGAACTACCACCTCGAATCTTCTCCACAAGAACTCTTATAAATCTAAGTGGCCCTAAACAATCTTGATGTATTTTCCTACATGTTGCATTCCAAGCTTCACCATTCGCACATATGGTCTTTCAGTGACACAAACAAACATAAAGAAGATAAAATGTTTCCAGACCATCAATTTATGAATAATTCAAGTTTTTTTTTGTTGTTGTTGTTGTTTTAAAGTTACCTTACTTTCAAGAGAAAACATTTTTCAGAAGCTTTCTTTTAAATGAAACTATGTAAGTAGTTGGAGAATAATTTTCAGTTTAGCTAGGTAATTCAGTTGCCTTAGGTTTAAAAATCACTGAAAAAGAAAACCAAGTATCTGACTCCAGTGGTCAGATATCCATTGAGATACTCTCTGCATATTACTTAATTTTTTGTGTCTTAGCATCCATTTTACTTTACTGCTCTTTCATCATGAAGTACAACTAAAGTACAACAAAATAATCTTCTTTTCCTTAAATAAAGTAGGCTAAGCTCTTCAGAGCACATATGTTTGTACATGTGTTTTATAGTTAGTTTCAAACAGCTGATCCCAGTTCAAACTGTTTCCAGGAAAAAAAAAAGAGAGAGGAAAAAAAAAAAGCTTTCCACATAAAGACTTCAGAGCACCACAGTGAAAAAGGCCTATAACACCTCCCACACACTTTCACTGGAGGGAATCAATGCACTGTTCAAGTTCAGAATAGACCTTAAGTTCATGGAATGGTCTTGGTCATCCAAAGAAGATGAAGAAAATCATTTTTTCATACTCTCAGGAATACCTATCATCTGCAGCATACAGCAATTTAAGGAAAAAAAAAATCCTTCACTCATCTCCACACTTAGAGCACATTACTATAAGCAAAAGCAATAATATAATTGAAGAAAATAAAGAATACGTTAAGACTTTTAGATTAGATTTGTCATATATTTTACTGTCCAGCAACATATGTGACATGCATGTGGTTCTATTATTATAAGACTGATTTAAAATATCACTGTAATTCAGTTTTGTGGTTGTCAAATGAACATTTTCTGAAAGATTTAGCAATAGATGACAGCAATGACAATTAACAATCCAGGGCAATTCAAAAGAATTCTTGTAATACTGGGAAGTATGATTTCTCAAGTGGCTGACATCTATGAGTAGTGCGGTTTAATGAGGGTAAAAAGCATAAAGAGATCTACTGCAGTCAAAGGACAAAACAGTCCTTTGTCAAAGCTGTCAGAATCAATGTAAAAAGAAGCAGAAGTTTAGCTATTTCCAGCAAAACTTAAAAAGAAATAATATCTACCGTAAATCAGGAGAGACTTGGCAGAAGGAAAGGCATACGTGAACACTATAAACTGGACATTACACTAGGTAAGTACATTTATTCTTGGAGACTAAAGCAGATAATTTTTTGCTACAGAAGTTGATAAGAGTGCAAGAGAGTAAAACAATCTGGGAATGAAACTAAAATGTACAAAGCCAGGGTTATCAGATTGGAGACTGATTTAGAGCAATTGAGAAAGGGCTGGATACTATAGGTGCATTTCACAGTGTTCCACCAACCAGAGGCAAAATGTATTAACACTGATGTAGGAGTGAAAACATGGTCAAATTTGGGGAAATCAGAATTTTTTAAAATTATGCCACATGCAAAATATGAGATTATATCTCCATTTTCCTGTTTTCATTTTTAGTTAAATTGTTCTGTCTTTCACATTTTTTTCCATTTGAAAATAGTGAATAAAATGTACCAGTATTCAAGAAAGGAAGGCACAGTAATTCTGATCATGCATACTCCAGCCAGCTCTCTATAAAATTTAAATACTTATGTTTATTCAAACCCACATATATTTGGAGTACACTCATTGACAGTCCAATAATTTCTGGAAATACGGCCTCCTTCTGTTCTTTAGGCTTACAGAAAAATTCTTTAAAGTGCTTAATTTTAGTTTTCTTTTATGTTGAGGCAGATACTTTATCTTGTTCCAGTAAGTTCAAATTCAATTCTTGGCAAAAGAACAAGGAGCCTCTGGTACATGCTTTCCTGAAAGACAAGCTGAACTCATGCATTATGTTTAACTTGATGACATTTAATTTTCTTTTCAAATAATTAATTTAAATCTCTGAAGAATTGTCCTCAAAGAACAATGTAGGTCCATTTATCAAAAAAGAATAAGTGTATTAAACATTTTTCTTTTCAGAAAACTAGTTAAAGTAGTTCCAAAATGTAGAAAATCTAAAATACTTTGAGAGTGAAATACTAACTTCACAAAATCCTCTTTACATCTGATATTTTCATGTAGCACCATGAAAAATATTTTTGATCTTCATCAAATAATAATACAAGAAATTTCTTAGAAAAAGAATACACTAAAACAATCAGCTACATCCAAATACCACAGTCAGGTTTAACACAGAATTACTAATTAAACGTTCACATGAAATTACTGTGCACAGCACATGAAACACTCTGTACTGAAAAGAAACTATGCAATATGAGAACGGTCTGGAAAATATTTCTTCATTCTTCAAAATCAGATAAAAAATATTAGCAATTTTACAGCCCTATCAAATCTAGATTTCTTATTTAAGGACTAAAAAGAGAAGTCCTCAAAGAGAAGTTTCTGTAAAATTGGGGATGCATCCCCTCTCTGATTCAGTGACAGAGCAGATGTGGAGCAGAACTGCATGCAACTCCAGCTGACATGCATAAGATGCCTGAAGACTCCTTTGTTTCCCATTACAAATGTACCCCTCTTTTAGATATTCATTCAATTCACTCCATTAAAAACGTAAAATAACTGGTTATTGATTGATAATGCACGAATTGAAATGCACAGAAATATTTACTTTTAACATGCTGTGATAAGCTATCCCATCCCACTCTGAATCTTTGATAAGTTTAATATACAAGTCTATTTATTTCCAGAGAGGATACCCACCCAGACTGTCAAATACAGCCAGGTGAATTCTGCATCTGCTTCAATGAGCTAGAACAAATGCTATCTAAAATTGCACAAGAGTATAAATACAGAAAAATCCACATAGATACAGTTTTTGTGTTATTGACAGCTAATATTAATCCAATTTGAGGAAAAAATATCAATGCAGTAAGTTAATAGCAATTCATAATACAGCATCTCTAAACAATCATTCAATAGAGGCATTAGCCAGCATCAGCTTTACCCAAGTTAGAGGAAGTAGTAGTGCTGAGACTAGTCATGAGTCTCTGGAGATTCCACAGCCTTGCGAGGTATCTTTTATTCTAACCTAAATATTTCTATATTAATCGTTTCTTATAAAAATTTCAATGTCTCTTTAACTATGCCATGAAACATGGTATAGGATTATTATTGTGTGGTTCTTCCTTTGCAAGACCATCTGTTTACTAGACTAAGCCTACTCCCTTTTAGTCTTTCCTACCACATAACATATTCATAATCTTCTACTCTGACGAACCCTCATCTTTCTTGACACAAAACTGTTAAGAAAAATTAACACCAATTTTGTTTTCTTGAGTTTTGCAAGTTGTGAGCTTATTGCCTGCACGTGTAATTTTTATGTTCAAAGTAGAATGCGAACCCTATAAATACGTCCTTTCAGTTTTGCTGTAAAACCATAACCAATCTACAAAATTTAGAGCTTTATTGTTCTTTTTTTGCATCCATGTGACAGGCATTCATGAGGATACTATTTCTCTAATATGAATAGAAGTAAGCCACTTCGAAAAGTGTGACTTTCTGAAACCTATATTTAACAGATCTACTGCAATTTCCTTACCTAAAACGTAAGTTGACCTGTCAAAGGAGGAAATTTTATGTTATTTAATATTTATAAAGTTAAATAGAGAATTACTCATCACCTTGAGACCTTTAAAGTGTATTAATGTAAACACTGCAGCATTTTCCATGGACAGAAGTTCATGGGGCAGGCCTATAAAATAAAGAAAGAAATCTCACTGTATCCTACCCAATTTTAAGCAGGTTCCAAGTTAAAAAAGTAATTACTAGGAACAGATGGGTGAACCTAAGGAACCGGGACAAATACACTTCAAAGCTTGGACAAATGTCTAATATGGAATAAATCTAAGCTTTTATAACTTTTCCAAACTATAGTACTTCACCACCTATCATGACTTCTCAAAATGAAATAACTAAGGCACCTAAAATTACGTCATTTTAAAGTGTTTAATAAGTCTCTTACTTGAGTGATTTGAAAACTTAGGACATTTGTCAACTTTTGGTTTGTTTTATTCAGTTTCAATGTTATTTAAGAAGCTGTCAATGAATGTTCTTTGCTTTAGACCCCAACTAATTTAGTCAGCAGAAATTCCGGTTTTAATGACATTCACTTTCTTTAATTCAATATATATTCTCTGTTCTTTATTTCCACAAAAATAAAAGATCATTTTCCATTCCCAAGAATTTCTTCACTATCAGAAATATCAGAAGAATCTCACATACATGTGCATTCAGTATTTTAAATGTTAAAAAATTGAGCATACATTCTAAGAGTTTGCAACCTTTCTAAGAATATAGTAAGAACTTCGTTCTTCTGTACTCCTCTTCCCTGTAAGCATGTAATTATGGATATTTGTTGAGATGAAACCTTTGCCTTTGTTAGTTTTGTTACATGATTCTAAAGAAAGGAAGTAAGAAAAAATTCCTCCACTAAATTTTCATAGTTTAGTCATTTACTTGGATTTTAATCCACAGAAATTGCACTGTTGGTCTCTGTAAATGTCTCCTACTGTAATGTGGATCATTGTGGATTGTGCTCCCCAGCTTCACTCAAGACATCTCTCCCTATTTCTGCATACTATCTATTCTTGTACAAACTTTACCTTTGTATGCAAAATTTACAAACCTGAAATATACTCTACTGCATACCTGCAATGTTATTTTGTAGGTTTATTGTTATATATCACCAAGATTTAAGTCTTGTTTCCTAAATTTAGGTAACTTATTTAGGTACTTATTGTATTAGATATCAAGTGTTCAGTCCAGCATTCTCAACTCGTTTTCTTTCTTCTTTCTCATTCTGCTAAGAACAGACCTTAGTTCACATATGTGTTTATAAAGAACAGCTTTTCACATAAATTTAGGGTTACTCAATTCATTTACAGTAAAACAAAGATACGAGCAACCTTTTTTAGGCCATCTCACTATGTATCCTTGTTCTCTTATCTGTCTGATCTTAAAGTCTCTTAAGCATATAACACTTAGATAAAAATTTTCTTCCTGAGCTAAGATTTACTTTGAACCCATTTCAAGCTTTTTTCCTTAATCTTTTACCCACTTTCCCTCATCATGTACCCATTTTCTGCAAGATATCTAATTTCATTTTAAATCTGCAATAATTGCAAATTGACCATATGGAAAAAACATCCTCAAGATATAGCACATCTGGAAATAAGATATGGAAAATATAGAAATAAGATCATGTGAATTTTTATACTAGTCCCAGGAAGGAAATAATTTTATTTACAAATCAGTGCTACTAATATACTATGTAAAAAAAAAAAAAAAAAAAAAATCAACAAAATGGCATCTTTTTCCTTCATTTGAATTAAAGCACTGCGCTCAACTCTGAAGACCAACATAAAACATTTTCATTTCTGAAGCCATTTCTCAGGCTTTTAGTTTGGCTTCTGTTCATAGATGCAACAGATTTTTGGTGTTTACACTCATTCACTCAAGACCAAAACAAATGTTAATTAAGAAAAAATCTCAAAACCCTGTTTACATCAACTTGATCTGCATAAAGCATTAGTTGCCAATACAAGTGCCAGTATAATTTAAAGGTCCCAGCATCTAATCATTCATGTATTCTTTGCTTTGGAATTCTTTGGGATGCACAAGGTTATTTAGAATTTATCTGCCTTATTTTTCTTAGGACAGACTGCAATATGCACTTGAAATTTTGATATTTTGAAGAGGATACTTTGCTGTTTTGAGATCAATTAAAACTATTAGGACATGCAGCGGATGAACATACTGTCATTTTCCCCCCTTTTCTTTCCTAAAGACAATTGACTGTAGCAAACCTGTAAACAGAAAGGATTTAATTAGTATCCAGGGACATTTTAGTGGTATTTAATTAACTAAGCGTCTATAAATTACTTTAAGGGAAAAAAATCAAAACTAACCAATCACTGGTTAATTTCTGCCAGATCCTTTATGGGAAATTCTAGTTAAAAGGAACATACTTTGCAGTTTAGAATGATCACAGGAAGCAATACTTGTCTTCAGACTAGCAAAAAAAAAATGTTCAAGAGCCTGATTCCAATTTTTAGTTTGTACAACAGATGGACTAAATGAAAAATGTCTCATGAGAGTTAAGATGAAGGGAGAACAGAAGACATAGAAGGAAGCAGAACGTAGATACTACTTGAAGCCAAAAAAAAAAAGTTAGTGGAGTAATATTCAAACAGAGATTCACAGGAAAAGGAGACAAACTATTTTTCTCTGAAAGAACAGACTCAGCTAACCAACTTTCACCATGCCCTAAGATAGTACCAGGGCAGTACGTCTTATCATAATATTAACACCTTTGCCCATTCTCTGAGCATTTTTGTTTTTATTACCCTATCCTCATTGTAACAGACTGAATCTTTACTTACTGAAACTTTACTGAGAAGTAACATTCTTACTAATTATTACTTCGCCATATTTGTAGAGTCTTGACTGTTCCTCTTTACTCTGTATTCAACCTGACCTTTACTTTCTCTATTGTGACTGATTATGTCGCTTTAGAAGCATCTCTGTTCCCAGTTTCATCAGGACACGACCTCCATTCTTTCCTGTGCCAAGTTATCCTGCTTTCTACATTACAGGATCCTGAACATCGGAAGCAGGTCTCCTTTAAAAGGCCTTCTGAATATTTTAAAACTAGTCTTCGAATGATTTAAATAAAAGTGAAATATTTCAAATTTATGTAAATCAAAATTTATAACCATTTAACTAAACCAAAAATTACTTTTCCCAGTCTTCACTCAATTAAGATTTGAGTATTTCTTTTTACTTCCACTCCTATTTCAAAGCTAGAGTTAAAAAAAATAAAATAAACTAAATTAAATTTTTTCCCTTAAGCCTGTAATGCTAAACTTGAAACCAAAAGTTTGATTATGACTTTGGTAGCATCAGCCATCAAACTTCTAGAAAGACAGCCTCCAAATTTCACTGATGTGTTCTTATTTTCCATCTCTGACTGTTTCTTCCTCACCATTTACTAGCTGCATGAAGTTCTTATTTGAATCATCAACATCATCAACAACCTTTTCTTCACAGAACTATGAGAAGGGCTTGTCAGTGTCAGTTCAAAAACCATGGAAGAAATTATTAACATTTCCATAATATTAAATGTCTCTCATCTGGCTAAATGACTTCCTTGTATCTGCCATTACAAACACATTTTCCTCTTACCAGCTGGTAGTTCCAACCTCCAGCAGACAAGCCTCAAATCAGACAAGCTTTCTGAAATTTCAAATCAAATACCACTGTCAGGGCAAACCAGAAGTTTTAGGGTGAGGTTAAAGGAAAGGTATCAAATTGGAATATTTCTGACGGAAATTCAGGAATTCATTTTTAAATGATGTGAATCATCTGCAAAACAAGCCTCTACATTTCCTTTGCTTTCAACTCTTAGGAGCCAAAACCAGGGCTCCTTCTGCGACTCTCTGAAAATGCAGTTACTGAAATTCCAAACAAATATGGCATCTATTTTCTAACTTCACTAATATGCCAAGAGCAGCACTAAAATGTAGCTGTTCTACTTGACCAGCCATTCTATTACATGTTTCAAATTATCATCTTTTTCTTCAGAAACTGAGTTTTAAATAAAATCAAAAGACATAGCTATTAGCAACTGTGAAGATTCTGAGGAAAATGCAGATAGAGCGTGACTGATTTACTGACAGTAGCAATCTCAAACACACAGAATTCAGCAACTGAAGGATAATTATAAGAATACTTATGCTAACAAATCTGCATTATTTGTTACACTCTACCTTGCCAATGGAATTTCTTGTAATTAAGCTTTCTTAAAATAAGGCTGTAACAGTATTGACACCCCTCATCCTTCTACTTGTATGCGTGAATATATATTCATAGAAGCATATCTGCACACAGTCACATGATTTAGTCTTACCAGTGCTGTCATCATAAACAACAGTAACTGTTTTCCACTTGAAGAACTGCACAAGGTCAAGGATGGCACGGCTGAGTGAAGAGAAGTCTGGATAGAGGCTGACATAGAAGGAGTCCTTGTTGTCTGACACTTGATGTTTCCAGCGGGTCTGGATATGTGGAACACCCAAAGCGTTGCAGATGGATTGCACAGCATTAGCTGAGGAGCTATGGGATGGTCCGAAGATGGCAGCTACCCCAAGGGATAGCTGATCGCAGGCTGAAGAGGAGACAGAAGTCTGTCAATGATGAGAGGAAAGAAGGCAGTGTGCCAGAAGGTACTGCACAATTCATATTAAATAAAAGGTTCTCCACGAAATATAACTTTACTGCTGAGAAAGCTGCTTTCTTCTATAACACTTAAACAGATTTCAACTACTGAATACATTTCTAAGCTTTCACTGTGAGCTGAGGAATAGCAACACAACTTCTAAATAGTGCTCAGCTACATTTAATAAACACTTCTATGTCAGTGGAAGTCACAAAGGCCAGCAATTGTGTATATTCTGAAAAACACAAGAGAAGAGATTAATGCTCATTTGCATATTACATTTGGAAAAGGGCCATATGGGACAGTATTCTAACGTAGGCTGTTTAAACATTGACTTCTTCCTCAATCCATCAACACTACTTCTATTGAGATCCTAGTTACTCAGAAAACGTGCATGTCAAGTGGATTCCAGTTAAGTATAAAGCAAATGACAAATTTCATTTAAGTTGACAATTCTACGCCTGAAAAGCATATAAGCTGACTTGAAAAATTTAATGGCAAATGTTTTCCCAAAAAGAAAATTAAATCTCTACATGCTAATGAAAAAAATCTGAGTTCATTTTAAATTCTGGAAATACACTGTTTTGCTACAGCTACATTAATAAATAAAACTATCCCTAAGAGTCACTGACATGATACTGCCACATGAAAGTAGCTTAGTGTCCCTCTTTCCAATATAGAATGGCCCCATCTATTCCATGCTTCAGTAGTATCTCGTCTATTTTATTTCCTACAGTATGCTCCACCATTATCTTGTAGAAGATAAGTTGGCACATTGCAGAAAGAAGCCAGGAAAATTAAGCAGTGCTGGAGACCAGTTTTTCAGTCCACGCCCTGCTCCTGTTCAGATCACCGCTACAGACACAGATTTTATGAGCACGTAGTTCTGAAACTCAAAAGATTCTGCCTTTCTAAGGAAACATCTTATTTGGTAGAAAGAAGCATGGGAAAGTATCTCCATAATCTAATGTGAATGTATTTATATGAAGTTAGATTTCTTAGTATTTTTACATCACCATCATTGTCCCTCACAGCTGAGGAAACAAGCAGTAGAAACACATTTTACTGCATTATTTTTCCTCAGTAAAAAGGAGTAAGTTGAAATTAATTTTTTAAATTGTGCCATGTCTGTCCTTTTCAGCATGATTAAAATACTACAGGTTTTTCAAGTGCATTCCAGAAATCGTGCTGGCACACCTTTTTACTCTTGAAGAGCATCAGTGGTTTAAATGAACTTCTCATATACATACAAGATCTCCACTGCATTACTAAGCATCGGATTAGGGCCTAAATTACTAGCCTGATAAAAAAACATTTATGCTAATATTGCCCTTCCTAGGAGTAATCAACAAGCTTTATGCAAATGTCAGTAAATGGGATCACTAACAACAGCAATAGCTACCAGATGGCTTTTCAATGGGCTTTTTTTTTTTCTGTTTCTCTGATTTGAATAATGCAATGCTTTCACATGTGATTTAATACAACTCTATCAGATGCATACTAATTTCTGTAGTGCACTGAAGGATATTTTGTTTGCACTTACATTACTCTTAACTGAAACAGTATCTTGGAAATATCATCTTGACTTCAGGTTGCTCTTTTGTACAGTACGTTTAAAATCCCATTGATATTTAGCCTGCATTCAGCTTAAAAATATGTGTTAGTAACAGGCTATTTTTTGATGCAGCACCTGCCTGCTCACTATTGGACATAATCATGAACCACAAAATGAGTCAAATGCTTCAATCTCATTGTTAAAACTCTGCTTTGGAGTCTTCATAATAAAATGAACCATTTTATGTTAACCTTTAGCCTTTGATTCTGAACTAAAGTACCTGTCAGCATCAATATGGTTGGCTGTAGTGTGAATTGATGAAGCAAAAAGCTATGAGTACTGAAAGATTACACAGATTTTGATACAGCCTGACTAGTTCAAAATAAAGATTTGCATTCTCATGCAAGATGCAAACAGGAACAATAAATATATCCAATCAATAACATTTTGTCATTCTAACATCTGCTATTCCATTCTATCAAGAATTAGCAATATTAAGGCTAGCTTGCAACCTCCAAGCAACTCCTAATTAAGGTCTAGAAGTAGAGTTGCCAACACAGAAGATACTTAAAAATTAAAAATTCAGAACAGATTTCTTCACATTTTACTACTTCCTTCAGGAATGAGGACAAACTATTCAATTAAATTTCACAAGGCAGAATGCATTAGAATCAGGAAGTAGTTAAAGCTGGAAGATGAGGAGGAATAGAGAAAGATGGGGCCAGAATTAAGGATTCATTCACTATTGGCTGAGATGGAAAGCCTCTCAGAACATTCTTTATCTCATCAGAGTAACTTCAAAAAACCTTCATTAAAGAGATAGCATACTTCCTTTCTCACTCTCTGCTGCAAATAAAGCGTTTTGCTAGGCATAAATGTTTAATCCATAATATTTTTCATATATCAAAATATCTCAGAACAATTAAAATGCTTATTTCCGTACAAACAGAGATAGTGTCTATTCTCATACAACAGCCTTATGCTAGAATGGTTAATTTGAGAAATAAACAGATTAGCAAGATAAACTTGACATGTTGGAAAGAAAAGGAAAAAATATTTATCATTTCTAAACTGATTTTTAATCGGTATTGTATTCCATTATAAAGATATGCTTCATATATATTCGTCCTGACATAACAGATTTTCCCTAGCTAGCATTTCTAATGTGGCATCAGAAGTTTTCATTTTACTTAGCAAAAAAAATCTCTTCTTGTGTAGGTTTTTTTCAGTTAGAGTGACATGTTGGGGACCAGATCTCTCTGAAGATTTATGGTCCAAACCTCTCATAACAAATACAGGTTTACCTTTCTTGTTAAGGATTCATATGAATCATTTGTATAAACATTCATATGAAATTTGCTTTTCAACTTATAAAAAAATCTACCATTAAATAATGTGTAATACCATGCAAAATTTAATCTAGGTTCTGTCACAGAGTTTTGGGTTTTCAATCAAAAAAGGACATATAGGACTTACTGGGTTTTCAACTTTCTACAATAAGGCAGTGATGCAGTATAACTCTCATGTGGCATCACAGTGTTGTAGACCAGAATGTAAAGCAACAACTCATAACTTCAACTGTTTGTGAGAATCAAAGATCTGAAAATTTAGGAAAAAGTGTTCATAATATTTTATAATCTTGAAGAAAATCATCTGAACTGATGCTTTTACATTCGTCTGGTAAAAACATTCTTAAACACAGACTTAATTTTCAAGCTTATTTTTATGCTTTGTTCACAACAGATGAGCAAAACTACAACTACTTGCTCTCTTTCACAACACATGCCTGATTAACTATGTGAGTCATGCATATGCTAAAGATATTTGTGAAGATGCACTTAAAGTGAAAGAATATCTAAAATTGAATTGGAGCCTTGGCAAATATCTGAGAATGAGATTTTAGCCATGAAGCCATAAAAAATTCACATTCAGATTTTGAGCAGCCTTAATGAAGGAGAAAGTTTTGTAGGCTTTCCTCTGATGATGTTGGATACTGCTTCTGTATTAAGAGGGCAATTTTATTTAACTCATTAAGTTTGACTGGTAATGTCAACAGAATTAAATCATATTCCCAGCTATAAAATGTTAACTTCTTCATAGAGAAGTACTTTATGTTTGGGGAAGGCATAACCCATGATAACTCCTACATGGGTGAGGAAGTCACTGAAACATTACAGCTCATGCACTACACTTCAAGTTAGACAAATCAACACTTGCAGGAGTAGCTGTGCAGGAGTAGCTGTGCAGCAGCAGGTTCTGTTGCACAACCAACAGTTCTGAAATAAGTCAGTCTGAATGTGTCCGATGGCATACAGTCTTGACTACACCATTGAACTCTCAGTCTTTTCCAAGATCATTGCAAGTTGGGAGCACTTGGTATTTTCCAGGGAAAAAAAGGATGGGGGAAGTGTTTTCTGACACCAGAAGATCCAATCTTGAAAACACCCTAATCACAAAACTCAAGTAAAAAATATTTCAGATTTTAAACATTTAAATAAATAGTTTTTGGACAGGGTAGTGGGAACATAATTGACATAATGTAATATTTGAGCAGTTACCATTACAGCTTTCAAGGGGCCATCTTTAAAACACTTCTTTGATGTTAGCCACAATCTTGTAAAATGTCATTGCATATCTTTATACACAGATGTTTTTTCAGGTAGGTAAAAGCAGGTGAGTCTTAGCTGCTGATTAAAGAAATTAAATACGCAAAATATTACCTTTTTTGGATGCTTCAAAACTGTCATAGAGATTTATCTTTTGGGTGTCATATGTTAATGTAGTGTTTGGCAGAAGAGTTCTGTTTCTGTTGATTGTATTCACAGCAAATCTGAAGGCTAATTCTTCTGCTCCCATTGGACCAGATTCCACACACTCAAAAATACCTCCTGGTGGTGAGGAAGAGAAAGAAAAAAGAAAGGAAGGAAAAGCAAAAAACACTAGTAAGCCAAAATGGCATACAAGAACAATTTTATTATCATTTTGGAAAAAAATCCTCCAGCCTATATATAGGATATAGAATATTTTTAACCCAATAAACCTGATAAAGTGAAATTAGCAAAAAATATCCCATGATTTCAGTGAGATTTGGGTCAAACTATAACCCAACAGCACTACATATTAATCAAACTTACCTTAAAGAAAATATGTTCGGTGTTTTTTCTTGGTTTGGTGATTTTGTGTGTTTTTTTGTTGTTTTTATTTTAAAGACACTCTTTTTACTAGTACAATTAAAAACACTATGACAATATAAAATAATCACATTATTTAGAAGCAAAAAAGTGTAGGGATGAAGAACATGTAATTATTATTTTATGTGCTTAAACTCGAAAAGACTGCATTCACACCTTCTGGATCATAAGTGCATGGAGGGCAAGATTTCTGGAGTCTTGTTTTCTACTGGTCTATGCATTATGTAGCTATCATGAAGTGGAGAGTTCACTGGAAATGCAACTCATGAAGGAGAACATTAGCAGGATGCTTCAGATTGTGTCAAGAAGATTTATGCATATTTTTGCATGACTGCGTGCCTGTACAAATACATATGTTGAGCAGAGGCTCAAATTGTAGTCATTTGCACTGAGCTCTATTGTACATGCTAATATTCTTCTCAACAAATGGAGGGATCAACTATAGTCTGCATAAAGCTTGATCACAAGCTGAAAGCATCCCCAAATGCACTGTCAGAGTAGGACATACCTCAACAGACAGGCAGTTTCTAGAACGGCCTTAACCTTAAATGAACCAAACAAGATTGCTGAACAGTGTTGTACATCAGTCTTTCTCATCTTGTAATAAGTCATCACTGCCCATGAAATAAAAATTAACATATATGTTGTGATAACAATTTATTCTTTGTTCTGGAAAGGCCAAGAATATTGTGTCAATAAAAAGTAATCTACAAGTATGTTCTTCCCAAGGCATGGAATGCCTCAAAAAAAAAAAAAAAAGGTCAGCATCACAACGGCCCTTTCTGTTCTTATATTAACATTATCCGTGAATAATATTAAGCAGGACACGCCAGGTATTACATCATTGCAAGAAATGCTTTTCATTCATGTTCTCCTAGCGCGTACACATTCATTTTGAAGGTAATGTTGCTATCTGGCTTTATATTATCTAAAAAATTCTTATCATTTTGGAAAAAATTCCTCCTGCCTATATATAGGATATAGAATATTTTTAACCTAATAAACCTGATATAGTGAAACTAGTGAAAAATATCCCATGATTTCAGTGAGAAATCCTTCTCAGAAAGAAACACTCAGTATCAAGGTGCATGGGAACTAAAACCAAACTTTGCTAACCACCTCAATTTAGAAAAAGTCTTGTTGAGCATCCAACTAGGCAAATCATTTCTAAAGCAGTAATAATGTGTATTTAGTTATTAACTCCTCCCCTCTCATATATTACTAAACACAAAAGGGCTTTTCAGATTTGCAAACCTTTTGATTTTTCCAGGCTGTTTTGCAACAGAATATGGAGAACAGGTGTTAATTTTTCTTTTTTCCAGCATGTGAGCCTTTAAATTCCTAGTGAGAGCCCTAGGGACATATTCTCAACAAGTATTAACCACTGAAATGAGACTTGTCAAATAACTATTTTAAAACTAGCATTTATAGGAGAGGCAAACACTTGGGAATAATCCAGATATATCAAGGAATTATTCACCAGACTGAGCATATAAGAATATATATAATGGGTAGCCAATATGAACAGTAATTTGAAGCTAAAATGAAAAGGCAAATGGACTTGGTACATTTTAAAACTGAAAAATTAACCATATTTATTTAAACAATAATATAATATTAACATGAGAGGCAATCTCCTGTTTTTTGAATTCAATAAACTATTCAGGAGAACGTAATCTGATAGACAAGATTTTGTGCTGTTTAAGGCTTAGAGTGTCTAAATATTATAAATCAAGCTATGATATATAGGAAGATTCTATGTTAAAATTAAAAAAAAAATGTTGCAGAAAGCTAAAAAATAGTGAATGTGTGCTAAATATAGCTATTAAGACAGGAAAAAAAATTAGAAAAGGTTACCATAAATAGAATTATGACAGATTTTATAGATTTTCCTAGAGACATCTGGAAAACTTTTATTCAAAAAATTCTGAATAAATAATATCACACAGTAAAAAAATATTGTATTCTAAGCAACAAAGGATTCACAAAGAAAAATACGCAATACAAAGTACCTTTCTTCTCTCTGTAATTTTTACACTAGAATCATATAATCATTTAGGATGGAAAGGACCTTCAAGATCAAGTCCAACTATCCCAGCTCTCAACAAAACAGGACTTACAGTACTGTTGATGCCCACAGCCCTTCTTAATTGCTTAGTTTCTAATCCCTATGAGAAGCACAAGGTCACACTTGACTCAGGAGTGGAGCCACCCACTCTGTAACTCAAAATGTTTCACTTAGAAAAGGGACCCCAGGCTTCCTACCTGAACTTCTGCTAGCCTCATGATATTTGCTACCTCTTTCACATTCTGTGAATGCAGCTGAAAAGCAAGAGCACCTTCTGCCTTACTCCAACAGCTAAACTAGGCACTGCTGGGCATGCATCATAGAAGACTTGTTTCTTTGCTCCTCCCAGGGCACCTACCACTGGCTGCTAGCAACCAGAACCTCTTGGACTAGGCAGGCTTTGGTCTGAATCATGACATCCTTAAGCTATGGGCTTGCCCATATGCCACAGCTGCCCTGGAGAAATATGCTGCAGCTCTGGGACCGGCACCAGGGAGGCAGGGATCTCCATCGTCAAGGGGATTCAGATTTGCCTGTGCAAAGCCACGATCTCCACTCTGGGGAAAGAAGTGCTTGAGCTGGGACTGGACCAGAGAATGACTGAGAGCCCTGCCACCAACAAGTGCCCTGCAACAAAAAGCACGTGTCACTTCCGCAAGACAGAGCCATGAAATACAAGTTTTATGCTCATTTTTTTTCCATTGGAAGATTTTCTTCTTTAATTTATATTTGCCTGAAACTCAATACAATCTTGCTTCTTGTATTTTTCATTCTCTTCATCTCAAAGTCTTGAGATGGGGAATACCTTGTCAAAGATGCAGCCAGGATATCTAAAATAAAGATGGCTTTTGACCTCCCATATTCGTGTAATTCTTAATGGGAGGGATAGTCTATCACATAAAAGACAATTTTATGAAAATGCCAAACTCCCTAACTCTTGTGAGTGGCAGCAGCATGTATAATTTCCCACGTGCTCCACTCAGTGTTTTCTTCTCTCATTCACTTATTCTTTGTCTTCATGATAAATGTATCTGCTCAAAGGTGGCAGCACTTGGTCTGTCTTCATCAAGGTAAATTTCCATTCCTAAAGAAAACAGGCAGAAAGAACAACTTGTTTCTGTTGCGCTATGATTAGAGTATTTTCCTGGGAGGAAGGAAAATATAGCTTCTGGTTACTACTTTTTAACATTTTATGCTAGACGGATGCTGAATTAAAAATAAGAAACTTAGAATATTATTATGCCATATACTTGTTTTCTAGCAGTTTCTAACTTGCACAATGTCAAAATTTCATTTCAGTTTTAGGCTATTTCTACACATCTGATGAAGCAGTGAAGTAATATCCCATAATTCAATGCTTTGGATGCTGAAAGAGGTAGGTTCAATCTTAACCTTCTCACTAAGAGCGTTGAATCATCAGGTTCTTAAAATGCACCATGTCCTACTAATATGCAAAATGGCTGAGAATGCCAAGCTTCCCCATACTAGCAGCTGCTAACTTTGACCAACTTAATACTGCATTCAGGGTACCACAGTTTTTAATCAATCTACTTGAATTTTATGTACAACTGTGAAGTTGCACACTTACGTAGAGCAGAAACTTAGGCAGAGACACATCTACATTCTAAATTTCAGAATATAGTCATAAAACAACAGCTCCTTGTTCTCCAAACAAGAGCCCTTTTAAGTATATGTGGAAGTCTATATTCTAGATATTTTCAGGATGCTCAGCAAAGGCACAAGTATGAATGAGTTCAGGTATTGACAGAAATGGGAGCACTCAATAGAGTGCTTCCTCTGTTGTTGCATGAGATATACTTGAAACCCAGTGCATAATTGTCAACTGCCTTGGTCTTACTCCTCTGTTCTTGTGTTTGTTACTGAATATGTAAGTAGCAATAAAGCTGAGTATTTTTAAAGAAAATATTGTATATAAAATTAATCTACTGGCTTAATACTGGAAGATAAATCAGAAATAACACTAGATCTCAAAAAAAAAAAAAAGGAAAGCAAATATAAAGCATTGTCTTTGCACTTTTTGCACTTCAGCTATACTCTATTGTAGCAGAGAACTTGTTTCACAAATCATTTGTTTCACAAATCAGTTATAGTGTACTGAGTCAGGCTGCTCCCTCTCAGAAAGGCTATTTCCTCTATTTCCAATGGACTTTGTATTCAGGATAGCCTTATTAGTAATCAAACTGAGGAATGCATTGCATGTTCTCAGATAAGCAGACAGGAGAGTCATAAATCTTGCCATTGATATGTAGAGAATCAGCCAAGCCAATGCCTATCTTTGCCTAACAGCTTGAAAAAAAAAAAAGTAGGTGTTGGGCTTAGTCTTATAATAATAACCACATGCAGACCCATAATAGGCCAAAACGCGAGTCTTCATGAACAAACAACAGAATATCCTAGACGTAACATGATTTTTTTTATTTATTTATTTTGCTAACTCACAATAGAGAGAAAATTTTAAAGGAGTAGTTTAGCATTTCGTAGTTTAGCACCATATTTTATGTCTTCACTTATAGTGTTAATGATATAAGATCTCTGACCTATGACAAAAAGTGTAGGGAATACAGCTTCACATAACTACAGCTCAACCTCCAGCTCATAAAGTTTTACTGACTGTGCACAGTAGGTGATGACTGTATAGCTGAATATTTTTACTATCATGATTACCACCTCGCAAAAGTTTACAAGACTCTGGTGGTGATCAACAACCGATGAATCGCAGTGATGAGAACAGTTTCAGACAGGCCAGTAGAAGCCAGATGTGCAAAAAACAGTGCAACAATATTTAAATACTGTATCTTTTGTAGTGACTTCCAGGATAATTAAAGTCTCCTAAATCCTGATATACTCAAAATTCTTTTACTGAATTTGAACTTCATTATAGTTCTTCGTTGCAGTTATCATTACTGATTAAAAAAAAAAAAAAAACAAAAACATTTATATGACCAATTATTTTTAAGAGAACCAATAAGGAAAATCCAGTCTTAGTGTAATACCAAAGCGGTAACGGTTTCTTCAAAAATAGTTAAAATTTTTGAAAAAAAAAAAAAATAGTAATATTTTATCAAAAAGGACAAACTACATAGTGCCGAAATTAGTATGAGTAACATAAGTGTAATTATCTTTCAAGGAAAAAGTAAATCTAAAATTGGTTTTTAAAAAGCTATACCAAAAAAAAAAAAATCAAACAATGACTGACATTTTCAGTTTACAAACCATACCGGTTTTCTGACTTTCAAATCATTTTGCTCAAACAGAAAAGGCCAGAGAAAAAAAATACATCAATCTGGACACATTCTACCAAAGATTACAAAAAATAACTAAAAAATTTATAGAGCAAAACTACAACAAAACAAAATATCAAATGTGGCTGATACAGAATAAAAGAATTTATCCTCTGTTTCTATCACACTCCCAAGTTTGTTTCAGTAGAAATGAATGCTATTTAATTACTGTGGCTACAGGCTATTTTATAGTCTGTTCCTTCTGAAAAATTAAACATTTAAATATACAACAGAAGATAAACCTACCTCAGGTCATACTCTGACAAATTACTTGAAATGAAGCTTGTTGACAAGTTAATTTTCTGCATTCATATCATTGAAAGTCTATCAACTACGTACAGAGTTGTAAAGTTTTGCTGGTTTGGCATCAGGAATTTACTAGGATAGTTTTCATATATGAAATCAGGAGAGAAAAATTTAAACCTGAACTCATTCTAGTACAACATCGTTGACATTCATGAAGTTATGGAAATGGCATTAATTATAATTTACATTTTAACTTGTGTGAGGATATAAGACGAAGTTTCTTTTCTTAATATCAAAACGTCTTGATAAATATCTGTTTTAACAGCTATAACTTTTACATTATAGTCATTTCATTGCTACAAGAACACAAATTCACACACTTATACAAATGGATGAGCTCTTAACACTTTATTAAAAGTAATATCAGTCACGTCATGGTGAGCACTTCTCAGGGGAGACTGAGGCAAAAAAAAATTGTTAAATACCTCAGCCTCCTTCTCCTTGTCTGTTGCCACCAGCCTGCCTCTGTTGCTCACTAGGGAGGATACGCCCTCCTGGACTTTCCTCTTCTGGTTGAGGTACCTGTAGAAGCTTTTCTTGTTCTTTGTGGCATCCCTAGCCACGTTCAGTTCAAGCTGGGCCTTGGCCTTCCTGACCCCATCCCTACACAGCCTAACAGCTTCCTTACACTATACCCATTGTACGTGACCCTGTTTCTACTGCCTGTGCATTTTCTTCTTGCTCTTCTGTTTGACCACCAGGTCCCAGTTCAGCCATGCCAAACTCTTTCCTGACTTGCTACACCTGAGGATGGAGAGCTCACGCATCCTGAAGAAAGCTTCCTTAAAGATCTGCCAGCTCTGCTCCGCAGCTTTGTCCATGAGGACAGTTTTCAGGATGATTTCTTGACTGACTCACTGAAGAGCTGGCAGTTAGCTTTCCTAAAGTTTATCTTCTTAATTTTACTCTTCACCTGTCTCATATCCCTCCAGAGCATGAACTCAACCACAGGCTGCTGTAATCAAGGCTGTACTGGTAATTCTGTCTCAGATCCTGTTATGGATTGGAGAGCTACAGATAGGGTTCCAAAACTTTCATTGACTGCTTTGATACTTTCTTCCCATAAACACAGAATAAAATTACATCTGAAGTACTTACTTCACTCAGGAGCAGAATTTTTTTAAATTACTTTCCTGCCATAAATTAAAAGCAAATGGAAAATTTTTTTCTCTACAATCTTTTCCATAAATCAGCGTATGAGGACTGTCCTGAAAGTAACACCTGTTCTATTATACTAGTCTACAGCATCAGAAGCAGATATTGTTGGTATGGCAGTAGAAGTTGAACCTTCCCACCAAAATTCTGTCACATTTTGTTGCCATATGACAGATGGCAGCAGAGGGGCAACCTGGCAAAACGATGTCTGACATGGAAGTGCATATGAAGAAAAGGTGTGTAATCAAATTCCTTCCATGCAGAAAACATTGTACTCATTGACACTCACTTTCTGAACACTGATGGAATCCAAGCAGTGGATGTGAACACAGTCAGGTAGTGGGTGGTGCTTTTCATCAGTGACAGTAGTGACAGTGGGTCACCTCCACTGGTGCAGACTTCTATGAATGCAGCATGCAACCTTTTATTCATCAATGGAGAAAATGCATAAATGATGGTGGTGACTACATGGAAAAACAGTGTTTCATAGATGAGAATTTGCTCTACTTAATAGTGTTATTGTACTATTTGTATATGTTGTATTTTCCATGGAAATAAATAGGAAGCATTACTTTCAGAGCAATTTTTTTTTTTTTTATAGTGATCTGGAATATGTCAGTGTGAATTTGGACAAGATCACATGTTTATTATTCCTTTTCAAAAATATATTGAAACCTTTCTGAATCTAACAGCCAGGAAAAGTTTGAAAGAATCACCTGTCATAGGAAAATGCTTTCTTGACATTTTATGCAGATATGCAACTCTGGAAAAGAAAAGAAAGACTGTGCACTTGAGCAGTATCCTTCATCCATAAATAGGGTTTGGAAGAGGGAAGTAGGACCAAGAATTTCTGAGGGTTATTGTCATATACACTGATTTCATGGACTAGAAATTTATCTGAAAAATAAATTCTCATCCAATACAGATGCAATGAACATCTTAATAATGCAGTGGAGGCGCAATAAAAAAAAAAAAAATCAGTGAAGTGTTCTGAAATGAGACATAATTTACATTAAAGATGGAATCAATATATGAAGGAAAAATCATAGAATCCAGCAAACCTTGTCCTACACATGTATAGATTTTTTAGATAGACATCAAAAGATAACTTGGATCAACAGATATTTTAATATAGTTGTATGGAACTGGCAGCTCTAAGACATGTTTCTCCTGAAAATATTTGAATTATCCTATTTAAGACAAATAGAACTAAATATTTTGATTGTAAAATATTTGAGGAGATAAATATTCAGCCAATGTTGGATTTATCCTGTTCATTCAATGCTAAATTATACAACAACAAAAATGTTTCTATTGTAATTCTTAAACATGAGGAGATAAGAGATAATAGGAGGAAACAATAAGCCTGGATCTCAATTGAACCAAAGTTCCTTAAAGATTTTTAAAAGGAGAAACAAAGACAGTAAAATGACTATAAGTATCTTTAAAATTATATTTTAAAACAACTTCATGCATTCCAACATTTTCAAGTCAGATGTGAAAAACAACATGCCATAATCTTGCCTTTCATTAATACAGTTACCAAATATGCTTTGAAAGTTATCAACAAAACTGTATTTTTAAATGAATATTACAAGACTGGATACTTAGTAAACATACATAAAACACTGCTTCTGATACCTTCTCTATTTATAAATATTACTCATTTCAGTCAGAATATCATTAGTGCATGACTAAAGATGACATGCAAAAAAAAAATCTAAATGCATTTATCTACAGTGTTAGAATACACTGTCCATAAGTTTCCATCCCACTTTAAGGATATGCATTAGCTTCTTCTGACACACTAAACAATTTATTACACAATACAATAGATAATTTGAATGGAATTGTAATAGTCACATAATATTTAGATTCCCAAGTAGTAAAAGGAAACAAAACACTAAATGGAGTGTGACGATGAAAATGGACTCATTTTGATAAAATGATCTTTCCAATACTTCAGCTAATAAAATGTTTTGAACTGTATTAAACAACATACTTATGCTTAATTCCACTATTNAGCAGAAAAAACCCTGATAAAAAACTTTTCAGTTTTCATGCAGAAAACATTTTTTCTCCAAAATTTCATTAAGGAAGACAATATGCAAAGTAAAAGGCTTAGATTTTACAGAAATACTTCAATACAGACTAATGCAGAAGCCTTGCGTGTGTTTATAGGCTATGCAAAGAACACTTTCAATCTTCACTCTTTCTTGCTTAGAGATATTAATCATAAGATGTGCATACCACAGATCACTTCATTTTATTCTAGAAAGCCATAAAATATATCAAAGCATTGGCAAAATCAGCTCCCCAAAATCTACATGTAGACCATAGACCAATGCTAACAATACTATACTCTGCTAGGTTTTTCTTTTAGTATCTGTCAAACTGTTATTCATTCATTTTCCCAAACAGTGATTTTTGTCCTGGATTACATTTGAGAATTCAGTCTACCAGCAGTTCAGGAATGAAGGAGGGATACAGAGTCTGATCTTACAATCATAATTTTTCAAGAAGGACTTAGAGAAGAAGCGCACTTAATTTCTTCAAAGCAATTCACAGAGCCAACAGTACCAGCAGTTACCAGAAATCACCTGACAATTCCTTTGAAAACTGTAAAGTCTTTCAGAAGCTATAGGACACCGGAAACCAAGCATGTAAAGAAATATGCTGATATATGAAGCTCATGCTAAGATCTTTGGCATTTAAAGGTGAAACAAAAGTTCACTGAAATCAAGAGACTTTTTATTTTGACTAAAGCCCAGCTTGCATGTAAATGCACTGCACACAATGGCATCTCCACTCCACTTGTGATTTGATTAACATTTCTCAAACAAACAAAATGTTAAAGTACAACAAAAAACAAAGATTCCATTTTTTACTGAACTCTAAGTCAATGTCTTTCACTATTCAGAACAATGCCCCAACCATCAGACAATATACATATATCACAATATTCATCTTTTATTGAAGAAAAGTTACCCTGTGCACAAAAATTTTCAGTCTACAGAGTCCAGAAAGTAAGAATAAGTTATCACACGGTTACTCTGCTAAGAGTGATGCTCAGTCCACAATTTGTAGATCATTTGATTTTTATCCAATGACTGCCATGTAGAAAATGCTTAAGTAAAAGTGAAAGCCTGGTTCAGGTCTCAGATTTCCTTCCCATTACAGTCTAAGTCACTAGCTTCAAATCTGCTTCCCTATTTAACCCTAAATTTCATTTCATAGTAGTAATGCACTCACTGAACTACTTTTATATAGTCAGATTGTTTTTTGCTGGCACTTTCTGATCAAATAACTCCTAATACACCTTCAGCATCAAGTATGTGGCATGTCAGCAGTCAATTCCCAGTTATCCAGATAGCCTGCATTGCCCAAAATCTAGAAACACTAAAATGAGCACTACAAAATTCAGCAAATGAGAATTATCTAATATGCATTACAATTTTAACTGAATTAAAAAAAAAGTTAGCATAATTTCCAAAATATGCAACATTCAGTTTTTGAATTCCACTTTGTTTTTCTTTTGTAATGCTTAATATTTAAATGTTCAGGAGTTTGTACATATTTAAGTTATTTAAGAAAGTTCAAAAACTGCATTTTCCTGCTTTTCTTCCTTTTCTCAAGATTTTCACAGATAGAATGCCTCAGAAACTTGAAACGATATATTACTTAAGTTGGAAAAAAAAAGAGGAAAAAGAATAAAGACATACCTAGGCTGTTAATATACACATGCACATAACAGTATCCCAAATATTATTCTATGGATGATAAGAACTATACTTTTCACCATGATCAGAATACTCTCAATTGATTAAGAACCATTAAAATATATACTGCTGATTGTTAGGTTAGTGAAATAGTGTTTAGAATATTGTTGTGGAGAAAAATGCTACAGCTGTCTGAATGAAGTACCCATATTCCTTATATTTAGTGAAGTACTTTTTTTTCCCCACAGACATTTCAGACAAAAAGGAGAATTGTAGTATTTTTTGCTCTGCATAGGTCATGATCTCCAAAGAATGAAGGAAAAAATATTTTTAATGGAAAAATTTAAGCTCTCCAAGTGATCCCTGAAAAAATAAAGGGAAAAGGTGGTGTATCCACTTGTATAGCAGCGACTGGAACAGTGTGACTTTGTTTTCTAAGGACTGTATATAGACTTATTAAATAATTTTCTTCTTCTGGACATGGCACTGTAAATTGCTTCTTCTTTCTCAGTAATTATTATATTTTATGAAATTATTTTCAAATTTTCATTTGTTGCATGGAATTTTTCTACCATGTTATAATACCTTAATTGGAACAGTTTATTGTTTCTGTTAGTCTTTAATGTTAATAAAAGATAACTTTTCCTCAATACTGTTTGAAATATTTAATCTCCTTTCAAAATGGTTTCTGACAGTTTCAAATAACTACTGCAGAAATACAGAAAATAGCAAGAAAACATAAAACTACCATGAAAGTATTTAAAATCAATCTTCAAAATCACACTTATGAAAAAATCTTAAATGTGACAAACATTTTTGACTTTCAAATGTAACGATGATTCACTTCAATACTTCTGTTTCCAAGAACGTTTAAATTAGAGTGTTTCTTAGAAAATAAGTCATTACGTTTTCATCTTAGCAGCCTCACTAAAATCACTTTTGCCACAAATATCACTACTCTGTTTAAAATATGGTATGTGCTGATTTAAATGCTTAGAAGCAATTTTCTGAAGACTGCTATGAATATTATTTGGAAAATCTTTACTATTGCTGTCTCTAATGTACCAGCTGCTTGGATTGTGCAGTGCTAGTGTTTCCACAGTTTCTTAATGATTTGTTTTTGTAATCTTCAACTAGAGCGAGGAAATAAAAGGAAAAAAGCAAGTACAGCAACAAGCAAATACTATGAACAAAAAAGTACTCAAGTAATAGCTGCTGTTGTTGAAAATTCCAAGTAACAAAAAAGTAATGGAATCCATAGCAAGATTGTTGAGTACTACTGTGGATAAGAGAGAAAGTTAAATAAAACCTAAAAAAGCTTATCTTTCAAAAGCTATTAGGATGCATCTGCTCCTAGAATGAGTAAATATATGTATAAACTTTAAAAATATCTTGCTCAGATTTCTTGAGCTCACTTATTCCATAAGTTCTACCAGTATTGAAAAATACTGAAACATACTACTTACATAAAATAATCCAAGATAAATTATGTATATCAGCATGGCATATAAGCAGAAATTGAAACATTGCTCCCTGAATAAATGTACAATATCAATTCCATAAATAACAAGAAATATAACTATATAACAAAGCTTCTTGAAAACTTTTCCATGCTATTTCTCTTCTAAACATTACTCCAAAGATATGCAGATTTTTACTGCAGATTCATATTTCTAAAGCCATTCAATTAGTATCATAAGCGCCAGTAAAAAGAAAATTAATGCATACGAAAGTCAAGAGGCTTAGAAACCAATAATTTATGACCATTTCATGCAGAGAACAGATTATAGCAGGATCTCAAAGTAAACAAGCAAAAATGTTTAATGAGGAACAAGAGGGACTGTTTCGATATAATACATCTCAGGGATACCGATTCACTTCTCCACTGATAAAAACAGAGATGTTTAATTCACAGCCTTTAGAAATATCAGAGATACTGGATGGAAAATGTTGTAGAGGCACTTGATCTGAAGCACAGACACACTCGACACTTCATGCTCTTTTTTTGCACTACATTTGACTTCAGTTTCTTTTTCTTAATAATTACCCAATTATATTTTCCACAAGAGGGAAGGCGATAATGCACTGACACACTGTCGTATTAAGTAAAATCACCAAGACATTAATGATTTCCTTTTGGACAGTTGAAATATCGGTAAGAAAACAGAAGAAAAAAAAGTTAGAAAATATCTAGAAGAAATTACAGTGAATTGTAAAGTACAGAAAGTACGTCCCACAGACTGTAAACAAAGTATCCTTGTTTACTTAAAAAGACTAGAGGGCCTCATTTGATGCCAATTACATATATTTATTGCAAATTTTCCATTGCAATATTTCAATTTTTGCAGAGGCATAACAACAAAGATCTTTCAGTGCACAATCATGGGCAAAGATCTCCACTTCCTAACGTGGCTTAAAATCTAACATTACAAGTCAAAATAGGTCAAAGAAAAATAAACTTCATGTACAACCCTTGTAATTTAGGCTGGTGTTCTTGCAATATAAGAAGCTAAAGCTTCATCTTCTGGAGGCAGGGAATTTTGTTTCTGAGGTAAAAATGTGATCCAAACTAGAAAACATGTAATGCAAGTTTATCTAATAGGCATTTCGTAGGCTGAGAGAGAACACCTTTGAAACTCTTATCTGAACTCTCCATTTTGTCTTTGTGGTACAGTGATGGATTTGTTCATCAAAATTAGTAGTTTATCTAAAAACCATGATTTCTCAAGATGACAGATAAAAGTCCTAATAATTTTTTCCTTTACTGAAACATAGAAATGAAAAGTTGCAGTTATATTTAATTCCATGAAAGTGTCAAAACAGCTACGTTTTAGTCCTCTTCTAGACCCCTAACACATTTTCTGCATCAAAAAGAGCAACTTCATTGACGGTCTTATGCACTTTAAATTAAAACATTATGTATTAATACAAGTTTTATTCTGATTTTAATTACCTTTTATTTTAATATGGGATAATCTTATTTTTATGTTTTAAAAAAGCAACAAATTATCTAGGTTACACTATTAGATTTCAGTTTAGACAGATAAGAGGCTAAAGACTCATTCTTAAAACAATTTTATGGTGCAAGCTTGGGGCAGCTTTTAAGACCAAAAGATGCTAGCTATTTTAACACAAATCTCATACTATCTGCTGGTCTTCTGGCAGTCATCACTCAGAAATTGCACTGCCCTCCGACAGTAAGACATTGTTGTATCCACACTTTGTGTCCAGGAGTAGCTTAAATTTATTGTAGTTTCTGCAAAGTGCGACGGTTTTTTATCTTTCAAAAATGTTCACTCAGCTTTAAAGATTATGTCTAGCTCACATGAAGTCCCAGTGTTCTGCCCAAAAACTCTAAGCCAGTTATGTTGTACTGCTTTTATGATTGTACTTTTGTTTTAATAAATCACCACTCCAGAATTTTAAGTTTATTTGCAATTGCAATTACTGCTTTAAAGTTAAGCTGTAGAGAGTTAATTTTGGGAAGGAGAGTGAAATTCAGTGGCCTGAAAGTAGTCACCTACAGGTCTGCCAGAGAGCCTAGTATCTCGAAGTTCAACCTCCTATATCCATCTGCCAAATACAGCAAATAACTCATTGGACATGCCAGAACTTTCTTAAATATGTCTAGAAGAAGTATGTCTCAATAGCATCTACATTATGGTAGTTCAATACTACTCTCTGAGATGAATTCAATTTCACGTACCTACTCTTAAGGTTTTGTCAGTTTGTTTTTTTTTTTAATTATTATTTGTATTTTTTTAATAAAGTAAATGTCTCTTTCAAATCAGTTACTGGAGACAGCCTTAAGATGAGATGAATTTTATGCTGAAAGAGGTCAGAAGATTTCCCCACCACTCCTTGTTAAATATAGAAGTCCACACTCTTAAATACATGCCTGATTTCCTGTAGGTGAAATTTACCAGCAGTTGTTCACTAAGAAAAATTAAAACGTTATTTCAGCAGTCCTTCTGATGGTGATACACACAACTGCATGCAAAGTGTTATTTCCTAGTTTCACATACACCAATTTGCACCTACGATTAAAAAAAAAAAANAAAAAAGGAAATGTAAGTTTCATCTGCGTCTGTCATCTTTTGCAAATTTTTGATAACTAAGATCCTCGTAATTGATAGCCTCAAATAACTAACAAAAAACAAGTTGCATAGAATTGGTCACCTTCTGATCCAGTCAAACAGAAGCAACTCCCTACGCTAGAAATTCAGCTTCCTTAAGCCAATATATAAACACTGGTATAAAAAAAATCAGATTTATTTATATTAAAATATTTTTGGGCTTTTTTTTTTTTTTTTTTGAGATATTGAGAGGGTCTTTAAAAATAGAGCTTGCCCAACAAAAATCACACAGGTGATACAGAATTTGTGCAAAATTCGTCCTACTAGAAAAGTGCCAAAGCTATTCTAACAGTTTCTACTATAGTCAAAAGCAAAGGCATGTGCAGAGATTTATTCAAAGATACATAGACTGAACAGTTCTTGGCAAGTGTCCTTTGTCTTCCTGCTTGTTACTGAGGAAGTTCAGATAATATAAATTAAAGCTCATCCTTAAAGCCTCTTTTCTACTGGTTCTCTGCATGTGTGTTACCCACACAAAAGTACATGAGAAATGCACACAAGCAGTTAACACACTATAAAATCCTTCTGTGATAATTCTCTGAAATAATACAGTTGTATATACATAATTAATTTCATATTTACACTACAGCATGTTTATTTCTTATTCTTTTCTACGTGTCTTTTTTACCAAATTGCTTTTAACAAAGATATAAATATTTGTTTTGATACAACTTAATACAGTTTTATGTTTGGCTTATGGTGGTTTAATTACTTAATGTTAACTGTGCTTTGAAACTGTGCTTTATTGCATTCCCCCAATAAACAAAAGTGTTATTTCATGTAGTGATTTTCCCATAAATAGAATGCTGTAAAATTTGCTCACAAATTACAGCTTACTATGCTCAGAAAGTAGCAGGGATTTCTTTAGAACTGACATAATCAGAAGCATATTACTCTATAAAAAGAAGCAGAATAAAGTTGTCATGTATATATACATGTCATATAAACTAGATTGTAAGAAGATATTCAATTATTAGCCTGTAACTGTTACTGACCGCTGCTGAGAAAAACAGGTTTTCTAGTCCTCCACATTGATGTATACAAACCACTAGCATGCCTTTATACTTAAATTCAAATCTCTAATAAGTCAGACCTGTAGAAAGGTCTGTTAAGGATGCACAGTGACAAACTAGCTGAAATGCTACTCATGCCATTGGAACAATGAAGCATGACATTTTGTCTTTTAAATCTGGCGACAAATTTACTGGAAAATTAAGAAAGATTAATTTATTCTGTTCTCAGAAAGGTGTCATTATGGATATGTGAATTAAACATGTATATGGGGGAGATTAAACTCTACCTTTTTTAAAATATATATTTAGCTGTTTTCTAAATTTATTTGGCACCTTGGATATGCATTCACGTGCAGTTTTCATTCATGGAAATCTGTACATACCGACCTCCAAAAACTCTGTCTTTTAAGAAACTTCTTTAAAAATAATTTTCCTTCACCTAAATACCAACATGAAATTTCATGTCTTTTGCCTATGCGAGTTTGTTAGTAAAATATTTAGACCAATGTGGATAATCATGTATCCACTTTTTGAAAAGAACTGAATCTCTGATTAAGATCCCCCCAGTCCTACTAATTGTTGTTTGTTTTTTTTTTAATTTGATGGTACTTTCTTCTACAATTTAATTTAAAGCAATACAAGTTCAGATTTCTTCTTAATATGGGGCAAATTTTAAGGATTAGCTGTCATCTTTCTGAATTTTTACACCTTAGAACAAAAGCCTATTTTCAAAACTTGCTACAACTTAAAAGATCTTATCTTCCATCACTTCTATGATGTAACATCTCATTAGACATTGTTCAATATCTCTGCTCTTTTCAGGTCTCTCTGCAGGTCTGTTCTTCCAAACCAGCAGGCTAATGAAGTGCAATAATTTAAGTCTAAACATGGGAAAGCAGTACTGATCATGCTAGAGAGCAGATGTGCAGGCAGCATACTGCAAAAATAATCCAGAAATGCGTAACCAAACCACTAATCTGAAACAAACAAAAAAATATAGATTTGTCAGTTGGTCACCCAAGCTTAAAAGAGGCCAGATCTAATTCTCATTTCTGCAACCCATTTCTAGATCTTCAGAAGCAACTAAGCTACATTGTTTGAAATTTATGGATACTTCCAAAGCAATAAACAATTTAAACAATTCTAAACATAGTTGAACTCAAATTTTCTGAATAGTTTATTCTGAATAGTTCAGCTCTGAGATATGGTACTGCAGGCTAGAATTTACTTTTTCATTGTCTCTTGTATGGCTATAGCAAATGACAGGCAGTTCTAATTGGAAAGGATGTGATGCAAATGACTTTCACACGCTGTCCCTTACAGATGCTAATGTAGATAATCACTGTTGATAGACTTAGAGAATCCTTTAAATGAGACTGAATTAAGTATTTTATATTTGAAGATTTGGCTATTGCTGAACAGCACGTGCATAGAATCCAGGCTGTCTCTATTTTTCACCTTGCTGCCCCAGTGAGCAGGCTGAGGAATGGCAAAAGACTGAGAGGGGCACAGCTAGGACAGCTGACCAAATTGACCCAAAGGGTATACCACGACACCTAAAATTACGTTTAGCAATAAAACTGGGGGAAGTTTTTCCAAAGTAGCCATTACTCAGAGACTGAATAAACATCAGTCAGCTAATTTGTTTGCATTGTTTTTTGTTTTCTTTTTTCTTGTGGTTTTTTTTCCCCACCCCCCACCATGTCTTTAACCTCACAGAAACACAGAATAACAGGGATTGGAAAGGACCTCGAAAGATCATCTAGTCCAGTCCCCCCCTACTGGAGCAGGAACACCCAGATCAGGTTACACAGGAAAGCATCCAGGCATGTTTTGAATGTCTCCAGAGAAGACCCCATGACCTCTTTGGGCAGCCTGTTCCAGTGGTCTGTCACCCTCACAGTAAGGAATTTTTTCTCATATTTATGTGAAACCTCCTATGTTCCAGCTTGCCCCCATTCCCCCTTGTCTTATCATTGGATGTTACTAAGAAGAGCCTGGCTCCATCCTCATGACACTCACTCTTTATATATTTATAAACATTAATGAGGTCACCCCTCAGTCTCCTCCACACTAAAGAGATTCAGCTCCCTCAGCCTTTCCTCGTAAGTGAGATGCTCCACTGCCTTAATCATTTTTGTGGCTCTTGAGACATTTTGTGGTCCCATGAGACATTTTTTCTTGCTATTGCCCTTCTCATTCCTTCCTCCAGCCCACTGAGGGTGGACCAACCATCACAAGCTGTGATTCTTCCCTCTACCATCCTGGTGACCTTCAGAAGAACCTTAGGCTTTGTTTGGACATGCATATATTTGTCACATTTAGCTACTCAAAGGTTCGTTGCAACCCTGTTTTATCACCCTTTGTCAAGGTTATAGTTGCATATTACAAACACAAATGAATAACATTTAGAACTTCTACGTTCAACTGATTCATAGGTGAGAATACGCTGTACATTCCTTGTAGCCTGGGTCAGGGCAGTCTCAAGCACAGATACAGGCTGGGCAGCGAATGGCTTGAGAGCAGCCCTGAGGAGAAGGATTCCGGAGTGTCAGCTGATGAAAGACTCAACATAATCCAGTAATGTGCACTTGCAGCCCAGAAAGCCAACCATATCCTGGGGTCCATCAAGAGAAGTGTGACCTGCAGGTTGAGGGAGGCGATTCTGCCCCTCTACTCTGCTCTTGTGAGACCTCATCTGGAGTACTGCATCCAGTTCTGGTGCCCCCAACACAAGAAGGACATGAAGCTGTTGGAGTGGGTCAAGAGGAGGGCCGCAAAGATGATCAGAGGGCTAGAGCACCTCCTCTGTGGACAGGCTGAAAGAGCTGGGACTTTTCAGCCTGGAGAAGGCTCTGAAGAGATCTTATAGCAGCCTTCCAGTACTTGAAGAGGGCCTGCAGGAAAGCTAGGGAGAGACTTTTTATAAGGGTGTGTAGCAACAGGGCAAGGGGAAACGGTTTTAAACTGGAAGAGGGTAGATTTAGACTAGACATCAGGAAGAAATTCTCTGCTGTGAGGGTGGCGAGACACTGGAACAAGTTGCCCAGCAAGGCTATGGATGCCCACTCCCTGGAAGCATTCAAGGTCAGGCTGGATGGGGATTTGAGCAACCTGGTCTAGAGCAAGGTGTCTCTTCCTATAGCAGGGGAGTTGGAGCTAGATGATCTTAAAGGTTCCTTCCAACCCAAACCATTCTATGATTCTATTATACTATTTAACTATTTTCTCAATAGTAATAATTTAATACATAAAAACTTGTTCTAATAAATACAGTTCATTGAGAAGTTATAGTTCCTACTAGCCTGAAATAAAGGAAATAAATTGAGGGTTAGATTTATCTTGCAAAAAGTATCAATAAATATCATTAATGACTTCCTCCTCCATTTCCAACTTATCAATTCCTTTTGCTTTCTTTTAGCAGCTTGCTTATCCTCTGTTCCCAACACATTTATGTTCCTTTCTTCTGTAGGTTGCCACTACCTATCAATATCTTTGTCACTGTATCTAAAAAATTGTTTTATCTAAGAACCATTCATTTGGTCTTAAAGCCTAGAAAATATGTGCTCAATCATTTTGAAAGTGTAGAGTTTCCTTGAACACTGCTGACTAATTATTTCACAGTTCTGAAATTTTAAATGACTACCAGTTGTTTGATAGAAATTTAGAAGAAAACAGAGCCAGAACCAGCAAAAATTTGATTCAACTTCTATAGCTTTACCACTTTAACTGTGTTTATAGGTGAATATAAGGTCTGAGTAGTCACAAGCCAAATCAACTTCTGTTCAGTTAAACCTATGATTTTAGTTAAAATAGTGGTGGAGAAATATCTTTTGTTTGCTCAAAACATCAAGCTGGGGATAGGAGTTATCAGAAAAAGTTGCAGACACGAAGTCAGAGCAGAATGAGTTAATGCCAACTACACCTGCGTTACTAGAAAATGCATTTGACAAAGCATTTCACAAATATTCAATTAAAAATTAATTCAATTTGACTGGGACATAAGCACTCTTAACAGCAGAAGGGCCATTAACAAAGGGCAGTAAAAGGCAAATGTAATGCCTGTCCTGAGAATCATTGTTAGGATCAACTCTCTTAATTACATGAGATAGGGTAAAAAAAAAAAAACACATTAATTACATTAACACAGCACCTGAACTGGAAAGCACTGCAACTACTACAGAGAGCATAGGCCTAACATGAAATCAACCAGAGTCAACAAACAAAAAAAATTACACACTGGGATGAAAGAAAATCAAAGTATTATCAAAGATACTTTATTTAAATACATAAAAGAACAACTGAAAAAAAAAAGCATTTATGCTAAAACCTAGTTATGATGCTTCACAAATCTACAATACACTATGCCAAAGCATTATAGCAAAGCCCACGGGGATAACACCAGTAAGAAGAATGCACCTGAAACAGCGTGCAAGACTAAACGCCTAAGGGAAAAGCAGAGGACAGGGAAAAGAAAAATTAACCCGGAGAAACATCAGAATAATGAACAGCTGGGAAAGTCAAGAAGATCTGTAAACACAATTTGGTATACTCAAAAACTCTCAAAGCACATTCTTTCTATCAAAGGCATGAAAATATGCCCTTAAGTTTTCTACTAGGAAACTACACTGAGGATTTGTGGTTCTCCTTGTTTTGTTGGGTTTTTTTGTTTGTTTGTTTTTTGGTTAGGGGTTTTTGTGGTTTCTTTTTTTTAAAAAACAACAAAGCCACTCATAAAAGCAATAGAATGGTGTGAAGAGACCAGATATCCGAGATCAGAGTCCCAAACAGAAAGGATTTTCCTCACACACAACTTCATTCTTCTACTCCTCAAATAATTGCACTTTCAAATTCTAGCCCTTTATTTCTCATGTCAATGAAATTCAGATGCTTACAGCCCACTTACCTCTAAAGGGCAGTTATCACATGCTGAATTAATCTCTGCTAGCTGTTGCCTCTGTTGGCAGCTACTTAGCTCCATCCTTTCATTACCTGTTTTTCCCAAAACTGTCACCCCAAAATCTACTCCATTTTGTGTGCCTCCGAAGCTTTCTAGCTGTCTATAAGCACCGTGCTTATAGACTCCAGCAACACATTTTCTAGGGACAGAGGTGATAGTTATAAGCAGTCCTGCAGATGTGGAGCCAGTCGGCCTCAGAGGATGACTGGGAATAAACATCTCCACTTGTAGCCTTGCACATGTTTGGCAGCCTGCCTATCTTGCTGTATGGGAACTGTTGAATCATGGCCTGAACCTCTGATTGACCACCTGAGGCAAGCACTGAGTCAGCCATGGGAGCACAGGTGAAAGCAATTCACCTGTGTGCCTGGAAGGGGTGGAGCCAGGCTCCACCTCTCCTAGACCCCATTTAAGGGCTGACTTCCACTAAGGAAGGATCTCTTCCTGGAGATTGCTCCTTCTGGAGTCTTGCAAGCCTACAACACCAGTGAGCACCTTTCCTTTGTTTGACTATTCTTACTAGCCTGACTTCTCTATATACCTGTTAACCTTACAACCTGTTAACCTTACACTTGCCTAGGCAAGACCATCCATAGCACATACGTCACTTGGGCTTACTAAGCAATGCCATTCATAATAACATATCATTTAGGAATAAATTATCATAAGCCAGAAATGAAAACTAATAGTTTGGCAAGCAAGGTTTCTCAGCCCAATCCAGACTAAAACAGAGATGAAGAGAGAAAAAAAAATAACATAGTTCAAAAGAGATGAAATAAACGTCTTCAAAGACCTTACTTCTTGCAAGAAAAGTCCAAGTCAATAATGTCTACAAAAGCATAAGTACACATTGGTATTCTGAGTGAATTTTTGAAATTTTCATGTATTTAATATATCATTAATCTTCATGCTCTTCAAACGCCTGTCAAGCATTGAAGTTACTAGAGGAAAGAATAAAATACTGTAATAACAAACCGCAGCCTAAAACCTAAAATTTACCCCTTCACCTCACATTTGATTATTTTTTACCAGAAAAGATGACAAACGCTAGTTTTAGATACTAGTAAAGTAATAGTTTAGGTCCTGGACATGCAAAGGAATCAGCATCTCCTGCTCTCACTGATATTTGAGAAAAGATGACTGAGAGGGGACCTGATCCAGGTCTATAAATATCTAAGATGTGGGGGGCAAAGTGGCAAGACAAGACTCTTTTCAGCAGTGTGTGGAGACAGGACAAGGGGAAACAGCCAGAAACTGGAGCATAGGAAGTTCTGCACCAATGTGCGCAAGAACTTCTTTACTGTGAGGGTGACGGAGCACTGGAACAGGCTGCCCAGGGAGGTTGTGGAGTCTCCTTCTCTGGAGATATTCAAGACCTGCCCGGACACCTACCTGTGCAACCTGGTGTAGGGAACCTGCTTTGGCAGGAGGGTTGGACTCGATCTCTGGAGGTCCCTTCCAACCCCTACGATTCTGTGATATTCTGTGGTATTGTAGGACAGTTATTAACTTGCAGGTTCTTGGGTTTTTGCTTATTTTCTTAACAATAAGATGTATACTTTATTATTTCATAAAAGAAAAATCCTATAATTCAGTTTCATATTGACTTTTACTAAAAGCTTTTAAAACACTTTTTAAAAAGCAAGGAATGTACAAGTTTGGGCATTCTGCTGTGACTTCATAATAAGGATCACAAAAAAAGCTCCCAACCAAAGGCTTAGACTGAAATCAAAATTTATAAGGAGAAGATAACATGTAGCAAAAACACTATATGCAAATGTTCCCTCAACCAGACGTTCAAACCCAAAATGAGACCTCATGAAATAATATAACCTGACTAGTTGCATTTGTAGTGATTATTAAAAAGAAAAAAAGAACAAAACATCAACCCACAGTCACACTCATCTTTGTTTTACCATACTATTAATATACATAGCTCTGTAGAAATTACTGTGGTAGAAGTGGTTTGGAGGATATTTCACCAAACTAGTGGTTAGATAAACAATAAATGTCAAAAGAGATTATACAAGACGATAGATGCTCTGTGAAGTTTCAGAATTATCTTATTGTGTACTGAACCACTGATATTTCATCCTTTAGTTGCTCAAAGAGGTGATTAAAATGATGTTTTCTATTAATAGATTACATTGGTAAATAGCTCACATACTACACAGCTTCCCAGCTTTCTCAACTTTTCTAGTATTTTCCTTACTGTTTTATTCTAGATTTATTTTCAGTATCTATAATATCTGCTTGAATAAACATCTCTTAAGTTCCACTAAAGTGCCAAAGCATTTCTTCTAAATAGAGATGTTGTGATATTCATTCCGTGAAGCTTATTTGGACCAGGGGGAAATGGACAAAGATATACGTGATTTATTTTTTTCATTACGCTACCAGTTCATCACAAAAAGTACAGCATATATTCCTCCACTGGGAGGATAAATTGGTTAATGCCTTTGCAAAAAATGGTTGTGTATCATAAAAAAGTGTATTCCAATTTCATAATCAAACAAGAGACACCCCCAGTTGTTCATAACCTCCTTTATCTTCCAGAGATTTTTTTTACACAATGGATGTTTTAACAATTTCATTAAATTCACTTGCATAGCATCCAGGAATGAGTATCTGGTTTGATGAGGAAGAATTTACAGCACAAAGCAGGCTGTTTATGCAAGATGGTTGTAAAGGTCTCTTACCGCTTTGGCCCAGTGCCACTTTATTAATAATGCATCTTTAGTGTATTCCTTATTGATTACATATTAGCAGCAGTTATATACTAAAAATGGCATCCTAAAGAATGTGCCTGACAAGATATTTTAATAAATGATACTTAAGCATATTTCCCTAAACATACCATAACAGAGTTCTCAGTATACAGCATCATTTAATTCCTTATTATAAGATATTCTAGACTCAGGCAAACAGTGTAATTATAAGCAGCACAGTATCCCCAGGAGTGTTTCAAGAGCAGCAGTTAGAAGTTAGACACACTGTCACACAAAAAGCAATTTGTCCACTGATGTTACAATTCCACTTTAAAATATTATCATTGCTAGAGCCTCAGGAGCAGTTAAAGAACAAGTGAAGGAATCACCTAATATGAAATTTTTTTTCCTCTTTTTTTTGTACACTTGGAAAAACCAAATTGATACTGAGTCAGCCCAGTACAAACCTCAGTTAGGAATTCCAGTGAGTATGCATTTGTTTGTTTGTTTTTTTAAGAGCAAATGGTAATTAAATATGGTAGTTTCCATTACTATAGAAATTTAAATAACCTCAGCCTAATCATAAGTCCTACTACAATTTCATAAATGAAGGAGGGCAGACAGTCCGGTTTGATCTTAAGAGAAAAAGTTGATGCAAGAGCTTTCTTCTTAATATAAGTATATGAAATAGTAATCATTTACTAATGGCTGGAAAGAATTATTGATTTTTTTTTGTCCTTCTCATAAATGCTATCAAAGAACAGCTGCTCAAGGAAGCTTTGCTTCCTAAAGGTGTTATTTACTTTCCCAGTTAAATGGCAATTCTTCCTTGGGGAAAGTAACCATCAGTGTAAAGCATACGTTTGGTCTTTACAACAACAGAGCAGACTTTTTCTTCAGTTCCACTGTACACTATACAACAGCAGGTGGGAGCAGCTAAATTACAAAAGCTTTTCTAACAAGATCCACAACTCCCATGACTAACTTTCTGATTGCCCTCCTTTTTAGTGTGTTACACCTGTAGACCTTTGTGGGAGGACTTGACAAGGGATTGTGATGCTGCAAAGTTTCTCACTGCCTTCTGTCTCCCCAGGTGGGAGAAGGCTAATACATCTGAAGGCTGTATTTCTGAACAGTTAAAAGCTGTTCCTATCTCAAAATGTTGCTCATAAATACATACCTTATAAACAAACATGAATGGTTATTACCTGGCTCCTAATATTTGAATGAATCATGCAGTTAAATAATATTTAAAGCATTCTTTAAGCAATCTAGTTATACAGCATCTCTCTCCACTAATGCTTTCATCGCAGCTGGGATAATCCCAAAATACAAAGGATCAGCGTAATTCACTTGGACATTATGGGTTCTAGGAAAAAAATAATCTCTCTTTATGGACACTGTTATAATTCCTACAAACTCCTTTAGCTGCTGTTGAACATAAGATGACAGACTAGTGACAAAGACATCACTCAGCAAGGGATTCAGTTCATGATCAAACAAAAACCATCATGTTTCAGATAAAAGATCTGTGCCACCCAATATCCTCTCCCCACAAGTGACCAATCAGGATCACCCACAATGAAACCATGCAAGGGAATGCACGTCGAGATTCTCTTATTTTCTAGAAAGTACTAGGCTTCCAGAGGTTCAGTCTGCTGAACCATGGAATCTATGGAATAAAAACCCACGAAATACACTGTGAATTTCTAGTATACACAATGTTCTGAGGCAGGAAATTCTGCTGAACCTGTAGTCTGTTAGTCATTTGATGTCTTTTCACTCTTGTATTGGAGCAAAGGGTGAACAGCTATTCTACACTAACCTTTATATTCACCTTCACCACACTAGTCATTATTTTACAGTCCTCTATTTAAGCTCTTTCAGCTGGCTCTTTTTTTTTTTTCTTTCTTTGTAGGTTAAGAGAAGTATCCTACTGAATTATTTCTTACATGGAAGCCATTCAGGATCTTTGATCACCCCTTTCTGAAACTTTTCAGACCTAATATACTTCAGCTAGATATGGAAAACTATCAAAACTATCATTTAACTATATAACTATAAAGACATTTCAATCAGCCTTTTTGAGAAATTTCAGTAAGAACAACAAAATTACCCCACAAAACTCATATATTAGGCTTATACAGAAGCATAAACACGCTGGTACCCATCAATTGATTTCTGTTTCTTATCCTGTTTGTACATGCTTGGTAATTGCTTTCCAAAAAACATGTTAAAGGTGCATTTACAGTGCTATCAACACTTTCGCCATTCTAATCCCTTCTTCCCTTCTAACATTTCATTCGTCTGTATGAATAGAAACTTTTTTTTTTTTTTTTTTTGCCACTGCAGCTAAACCAACTGTTCTGATTAGTGTGAGGCTCAGTGCTTTAAAAAAAACCCATAACTGGCATCAAGACTCTCTTGATAAATTCTGACTGAAGTGGATACTGGAAAAAAAAAATTATAAATGCTAACAATTGTAGAAGACTTTATAGCTGATATAATGCATAAAAACTTCAGGTATCTGTGTACTGAACAACCACCAGATTGGCTGTTCACTAGAGAACACCAAATGCCAGACATTATCTCTGTTATCTGCTTTTTTCTTCCTTCTTATTTTTTTAAATAGTGACATCAGGTGATTATTTTTTTTTTCCAAGAACAAATAGGAAAAACCTATTTTTATCCCAGACAACCTACAGATTCCTCTTCTAAAGGACATGAGAAAGGTAAATGTTACAAAGCATCCCACTGGAATTTATGCTATTGTGATCATCAATATTGGTTTATTACTAATTAAGTATTATTAATTCAATCTTTAGTATTTTCTTCTAATTAAATTGTTTGTTGTTGTTCTGTTGTTTTTGTTTTTAACAATTCCCAGCACTGGAGACTCGGAAACTCAACAGGTTTATCATATATGACTGCAATCTATGTGTGGAGGACAAATATTTACACATCTAAACAGAAAACACAGTTCAGCAAATGAATTTGCTGCTTGTAAAACTACCTGTGGAAACAATCCTCCTGCTATGTTAGCCAAGCATGCAGTTTTCCTCTTTATGGATCTGGAAATATTTATATAGATCATTTTCTATAAAATTTATCCAGCAGTCTCAGACTCAAAAATGTGTACTGAGAAAGAAAGCTATTAAATGATAAGATGTGTAGCCTTATTATTTATAAGAGATGGAGATTGGCTTGTAGGCACTTCCTCTGCATCTTTAACTAGAAGCAGTTTCTGCTATTTGCAATATAAATATATATTGGAACTTAAGCAGTATATAGCTGACAACAAATAATATAGAAATGAAGAAAACTAGCAAAACTAATTGGAAAAAAAGATGGTGCAGCAAGCTTTATTATTTTTAATTATTTTTGTCTTATGCCTACTTTTCAGAACCTTAAGAGAGCCAGAACTCCTTGTGTGTTTTCTCCTTCTCTTGTTTCAGAATATCCTAGCCAATAAATAACTTAGAGTGTTATAAAATTCTCAGAGATCACTGAGACAGAACTTCTGTTTGCTACAAATTTGTTACATTGTGAGGTAGGGGTAGAGGGATGGTTTTGCAAAGGAAAAGTATTAACAGACAAATATAGGTTAAAATTAATGAGAGTAGCTACGAGCGATACAGCTAACAACCACCATCTGTTTTTGTAGAAAGTCTTGGGTTGGCAGGGACTTTAAAGATCATCTAGTTCCAACACCCCCTTGTCATGGACAGGTTTGTCACCCCAAAGCTCAGGCTGCCCAGGGTTGTACAACCTGGCCTTGAATACCTCCAGAGATGGGGCACCCACAGCTTCTCTGGGAAGCCTGTGCCAAAGCCTCAGCATCCTTTGAGTAAAGAATTTCTTCCTAACATCTAGCCTAAACCTTCCCTCTAAGTATAAAGCCATTCCCCATTGTCCTAACACTATAAGAACATGTAAAATGTTGATCCCCCTCCTGTTCAAGGTCCCTTTAAGTACAAGAAGGCTGCAATGAGGACTCCCCAGAGCCTTCTCTTCTTCAAACTAAACAAGCCCAACTGCATCAATCTTTCTTCATAGAACAGATGCACATCTCTGTGGCCCTTCTCTGGACCTGCTCCAACATCTCTGCATCCTTCCCGTACTGAGGCCTCCAGATTTAGACTAAGTACACTAGATGGTGCCTCAGAAGGGCAGACTGGAGAGGGACAATTATGTCCTTCTCCCTGCTGGCCAGCTCTCTTATGATACCATACAAGACACTGTTGGCTTTCTGGGCTGCAAGAGCACACTGCTGGCTCACACCTAGTTTTTCACCCATCAGGATCCCCAAGTCCGCAGGGCTGCTCTCAATGAGTATTTCTCCCAATCTCTGTACATATCTGGGATTGCACTGACCCAAGAACAAGGTGTTGTCCTTGGTCTTGTTAAACCTCATTAGGACAACATGGGCCCACTTTTCAAGCTTGTCTATTGTAGTACTGCATCACTCATCTTGGTGTCATCCAAACTTGCTCTCTTGTTTTGCGCTGTTGCAGACATGGTCTTTACCATTACAGCTAAAAAAAAAGTATCCAACATAAGTAAGATGACCGCAATTAGTCAGAGATCATTAAACACACAAAAAAAAATATAATAAAAAGGTCTTTTAGTATACAAAACACAAAGCACAGTATTTCATACATGTAGGGTTCGATAGACCTATAAATTGTCTGGGAGCACTGGTTTAACATTGGGTCAAATATAACATTTACTTGAAGGAAAACTGAACTCTGTTCTTACCATTAATATTCAAATAACTTGCACTGAATTCAGCAAGCTTTTATTGAAACTGAAGCTTTTTTAAATTATATTGATGTTGCTTGCTAAAAAATGTTTTGTCAGAAATTTCTCACACACTTTGAATTAGGCAGATATTCTTGCTAATTCATGAACACTAGTTCCTAGACATACCTCTAAGAGCCTCTATAGAATTTCTTAAACCCCTTAATTCCTTTATATTTTGGCCTGAGATATTATGGGCTTAGGTCCTACTTAAAATAGTTTTACAAGAAGAATGCTTTTATTTTGTATCTCATTAATGTAAGAGGGAATGATGAATATAGATCTACAGCTTTAAATGTATGGCTCGGTTACTGCTGAATCTACACAGCTTATACTACACAGGGATTCACTCAGATAATGAACTTCCCTTCTGAAACATTTGAATAAAAAATGTTATGTTGGTAATCCTGTTTTTTAGACAAATATACATTTGTAATACATATCAAAAAACAAAATACTGTCTATGATTCTTTCCTAACTCAGATTATCTTCCAGTTTTTAAGTTCTTCTAAGAATATTAGATATACATGTACAGAGTAACAGAAACTATATATAGTCATTAGCATTTAAAATACAATTGCTAAATGTAGATTTAAACTTTAGGGAATACTTTATTTTCACAGCTGAAAATCTCAAGTGAAATGATAATTATCCCAAAGGTTACACATAGTCAAGATCAGTTAATTGTCCTTTAAATTTCATTGTATTGCCTGGGTACTTTTCATGTCTCTAGGATCTCCCAAATAAAAGGACTGAAATCTGTTATTAATTCGTGAGTTTCTTTGCAGACTTTAATAGGTGGCTCATGATGATCTGTTTGAAGAGCTAAATGCTTTTTTCATCCCAGGAAAGAGAAGGGATTTTGCAAGAGGTAGAATAAAGCCCAGCTATCCCATGAATGGTGTTGTTTATGAAGTACACAAGCTACACCCCACAGAGATAAAAATAAAACGCAGCCCTATCAACATTTAGACAAGTAAATTCCCCATGACGTTAAGACTAAAATTGTTAAAATACTTGCTTATCTGTTTAAACACTTAATTTTCCTGCAAAACATAACTTGAGACGTCACTGTCAGCAAGATTCTCTGGCGGAGACATGAAGTGGAATAACGTTAAGTCCAAAGATGCTGACTTAGCAGATAGTTAAAACTAACATCAGCACTACTAGGCTCTGTATGAAACACTTTCTACAGAAATACAGGTTTTTTCTTGTTCTGGGCACAGAAGATCAAATCACCCAAGGTGCAAGTTCCAAGTCTGATTTGGTTCAAGTTCACATTTCTTGTTTTGCAGGAGAACTTCATATCTTGGGGCATGATCTAGGCTAGGAGTATATTCATGAGTACTGTCCTCCTCACTGTGACCGCTTCTGTAACGCAATGGAATAAAATTGGCCAGAGTAATAAGAGAAAGCACACATTTCTTAACCTGCTCTTCAGCTAATGCAGATGAGAAGGAAGGAAATCTGACTGTTGGCCCCTGTTCCCAGAAAAGCCTGTGCAACTTGTCTCACTCTATAAAGGAATGGCTTTGTTCCAAATACTAGGAGAGCTTCAGACTGTTCTATCTGATATGACATAAGCCTCTCAAGACTATACATTAGAAGAGGTCAAATTCAATAAACATCGGTGAAAATTGATATTCATAGTTCTTTCCCGACTGCTGCTTAACATGACACTTTTAGTAAATGTTAACTGCAGCACGTAATGATTGAGTGGTTACTGGATAAGGAATAGTTACTTAATCCTTCATACCGACCTACTAACTAGGTGCTTAAACCTACATTAATGTCAGATATCCCACTTCTTTCTCGTCTTTCCTTTTCATCTTACTTCCATTCTGCATTACATAAAAATCTATCCAGAAAAGCTATGGAAACGTGCATTCTTGAATCTCAGAACACTAAGTTTCTTTATTACTTTCTGCCACTACACTGATGAAAGTCAGGCTTACGAGCATAGCAAAAATCTAATCATGGTTTGTAAACCAAATGCAGTGAGCTGTGTGAACAAACCTAGCGTGAGTCAGCAATAGCTTGGGGAAGCTGCCAGTTAATGTGCACATTTCAGAATAGAGATTCTTCAAATGCCCTCATGACTCGTTTTCAGTATGCAATAAAGACTTCTGTGAGCTTTAAGAAAACAAAGGAAGAGCATGAGCATGGCAAGGTTGTTGCAGAAACCCTGGAGCTTTAAGCACAAGATAACAGGAGGGACTCCTAAAATTATAAACACAAGTAGTTAGATCCAAGTATCTAAGTGCAGCCCTGAGAGGTGGTAAAACTAGTCTTAGGGTTTAAAAATAAAGAAGACAAAGAACAGGTATCCAACATATGCAAAACACTCCATGTATAATAAACAAAGGAGATGAAAAAAATTATTGCTAATACGAACAGGAACAAATGAAATGTAAGTAGGGACTGCCAGAACACCATCTTCCCCACTTAAAGATGCTTCACCACATCAACACTATTTAAGATAGTGAGTCTGCTCTCCAATTTTGTAAAGACAAAGCACAGCACTGTTTTCTGTTGGTTTTGTATGTGGTTGTTTTTTTTTTAAAAAAAAAAAAACCTTGTACACGAAGTAACTGTAGACTCGATCAGATACTACAGAATGGCTTAAGTAAATTAGGATTCAGAAATGCCGTGAGATCATGTTTACTCCAACAACCTTTCCAAACAAAGTAAGTGATTCTGCAGCACTGAATATATGTTAGCTTGGGTGCAAAAGAGTTATCCCTACCTCCTCAAACTTTGAGTCAAAGCGTTGTATGAAGTCATTTTTCACACTCAGTACTTTTACTGAAGTTGAACGGATGGAAGTCAGCTCTGTAATCCAGAGACAAAACATCAGAAGTTTGTCTCAATATAATAAAGGCAGGAAAAAAATACTTAGGGAAAAAAAAACAAAACAGCAAAGAGCCAAGCAGGATAGTCAAGTTTATCTTATATAGTGCAGACTCACTCACGTAGTCTAGGTTCCTTCCATTAGATTTTGCAGTGCAAAGCAACAGAATGTATTTCTGCAGCAAGCAGACTGAACAGCATGCTTAAACCAGTACAGACAGTGTACAGGGCTGCTGTAAATTTCCACTTCTAGACTGACCACCTAAAAGCCACTTTTCCTGAAAAGACATTCTTACATTTACCTGCAGCAACAAGAAATGCAAGTCTGTCAGCGAAGTGGAAGATGTATCCATTATGAAAAGGTCAACCAGCCCTTGCCTGCTTGCATACAGTCACACACCTGCAGATGTCAAACCTAGTGACATGACCTCACTTGTAAACTCCGAAAATATTAAATCAACACAGACTTGCCAGTATGTTTTACAGATGCTGAAGTTCCTTAGAAGCAGCAGCAGCAACAACAAAAACCTCAAAACAAACAAACAAAAAACAATGCAATTAGGAAAAACTGCTATTTCTTGGCCAGAAGGCTGAAACAAAATTCAGAAAGCTTATATGCAGTGTTTTGGTTCAATCCCAGTAACAGTTTTACCTGTAAACAGTTACTCAGAAACAAATGATATTTTCAGAAGTGAGAAAATTCCCCACTAGGAAAACAGAAAACATAGTAGTAATACTTCATCAAAAAGTGCATTGCCTATGGAATGTACTACAAAAGAAAGGTTAAAAAAAAAAAAAAAATTAAGCTATTTAGGGGGAATAAAGCACTAGGCTTTAGAAGGGAGGAACCCATTGGACAAAAGATAATTCATCCCATCCCTTTTCTTCTCTATTCCTTCTTTCTTCAGTCTGCTGTCCAGTTTAGGTTGAAGACGTTCACCTAATAAGAGTTAGTATTGCAATGAATCAATGCTTTTCTTAATGTCTTATGAGAGGGAATGCAGTCTCCAAAAGTTCCCAAGCTGTTGATCTATTCTTTCCCCTAAATGCCGTATTGTTCACTCAAGTTTAAAGCCTTATTTTCAGGCTTGAAACAGAACAGGTGAGGCTGAAAGGCACCTCTGGGTCCATCTGATTTGAAATCCTACTCAAGTTGGTTGCCCAGACCCATATCCAGCTGCTTTTCAAGAACTCCAAGGAAGAGACTCCACAGTCCCTCTGGGCAGATGGATTAGTTTGCCTTGGAAAAAAAATGTCAAAAGCAGATGCTCCTTGGATTTTTATTTTTCAACTACGTACCTGGTAAGCCTAATATCTCATGAATCTCAGATCTAATTAGGAGTTACAGATACCAACAGTAAAAACATCTATGGGGTTTTCCTTCTTCTCTTATAAACACAGATATTTTTGGTGCACTTCGTTCCTTCAGCGTAATTTCTATTTTCCTGTAAAGCAACATTAACTACTTTCTTTCAACAAAATCTACATCATTTTCTTTACAGAGAAAATGCAGTGTAGTGTAATAACTACAACACTACAAAAGTGAAAGCATTTCAGATTCAGTCATGAGCAATATGTTAATGATGTAGTACAGAGCCCAGTGAAATAATATCAACATAATCTGCAATCTGCACAGCAAAAATGAAATGTCAGCCAATTCCACCAAATGGCAAATGGCTTTACTATTCAAAGAGATGGTTTATAAATCTGTTAGTTCAGATGAGATAACAAAATAGAAAATAAGAGATTTAGGCTGGGGGAAAGAGGAGTAAAATAAAAAAGTCAATGGAGACACTACTTTCATGCTCCCTGTATGGTAAATTGTAGGGTTTCCTAGTTCCTATTTTCAGTAGTAAACTCAATCAACTTAATGGGTGCAAAGATATAAGAATCAATAGTTTAATGTGTATAAAAAACTGTTGTACAAAAGAACAGTTGTTTAGTCTTTATAAAAATGCAACCTACTGAAATGCAAAATAAGCTCTGCAAGTATTTCTAAGGTCATGAAACTTTTTCATAAAACCCACCCATCATATTTAACAGCAACATGAATTATAAATTGGACAATTTTACATCTTGTCAGTCTACTTCATGTTGGAGTTGCATAAGATTTGTGTATCTAGCATAACAGTAAGTATAACAAGGCTGTTTGCAAATAAAGCAGTATTTACATATACAAGTGAATCCTCTTTCTCACACTTCCCTTAACAGATATTGCCCCCAAAATCACATAGACTAGCATCTGGTATAATGACTGTTGTCATTTACAGCAGCATCAGTCACATTAGCTGCATCTGCTACTAGAAACATTGGACAATTTATTTCAAAGTCCCTAAAACATATGAAAAACTTCAAAGACATCAGATTTGCAGGCTGAGTCACTGAGCTCCTTTTGAGAGTTTAGGAAAGAGGGCAGAAATAATTAATCTTTATACAAAACAGAATAGTTGCTATTAGATAACATTCTTCAGCAGTACCTGAAATAATGAACTCTGTTTAGCTAAGCCAGGAAAGACAGCTAAAGTTATAAATTTCTGTAGGCACCAGAATTGTTGTTCATTGCACTACACACACGCTGTGATTGATGCAGTTCTGAAAAACCTCACCTAATAACACCACAAATAATGAAATATAAACCATTTCCATTTAAATAAATCTAGACATTTCTTGAACTGCCAGAAAAAGAATTTCTGAAAATATTCCACATTCAACCAAGACTCTTACATAAAAGAGAAATGGTTAACTGTTGGAAATCTGTTGTCTTAAAGTGTTTTATTTTAGTGTTACTACATCTTGAGATAATGAATGAGCACAAACCCAACATGTTATGACCTTGCTGGTTTACCTCATGGCAAAACAGAAGCAACTTGTCTTTGTAGAGATTTCACAGGACAGCTAGATAGCTCATACACTTTTCTAACTGAAAGTGAAAAAACGACCCTATTCAGCAGTTGAAATAAGGCCTCAGACAGAAGTTTCTCTTCCTCAGAATTGACTTAAGATCAAAATACAGTATTCAAAAAAAAAATCAGTGGAGAACTACAGTAAAGTAAAATTAGCTGGAAAAAACAACATTCCATACCCTAGAATACAACTGCCCTAGTACAGTTGCAGCTAAACCAGAACCCTCCTTAACACATTTTCTGCCTCTCAGCTGCTATTACCAGCTGTGATGAGTTAACTCAGAGCCATATCAATTTACAACAGGTAATAAAGTGACATTGTTTTCTCCAGTAAAAATTTATCTATCTTCCACCAGATGTTACTTCAAAAGGAGGGAAAATCTAGAGTGCATTGTACCTTAGTTGCCCAAATTTAAGGTGTAGATTACAGAAATCTTAATTTGTCTGCTAATTTTGGAGATGCTTGTTCTTCAAGGATAAAGATTTCTTAACCTCTAGCTGAGTACTTCCTGAGCTTGGTAGCTTGCCTCATACCTCTGCACTGTCAGGATTCATATAAAACTGCCTAAAGGAGATGAGCAACCATTCTCAAAAATACCTTAAACTGCTCATCAAAGGAGATGCATTACTACTTGTAATTTTAACCAGTAGCTTCATATCACATAAGAAATGTAGACTTTGGTCTTTCATCCATCAGAGAAAGCTGGAATTTATCGTACTCTTTTATAACAAGCAGGGCTGCCTTTAACCACAACTATTTACAATAGAATTATTCTTCTGGTCAATATTTTCATGATATATATTAATTCAAATATAATCATACAATATTAAATATGTCATTTACTACATAATTTTAAAACACATCTTAAACTAGGCCATATTTATAAGAAAAAAGCATGTAAGTTATGATTTTCTCATGAAAAAATTATCTAGGTGAAATTGAAAGTAGGATACCTAACTGCTATGTTTATTAGTAGTAATTTTATAAATATTATACATTTGATTAACACACTTTATATGTTTCATGTCAACACACATTATATGTTTCATGTCATAAATTTTTTTTTTCCAGTACTTCCATAAAGCACTTCTGAAACGGTTGAGTCAGGAGCATTTAGTCACTCAGAGCACAATCAACCTCCGTGAAAATTTTCATTGAGAATAAAACGTCATTTCTACTGAGTAATTAGAAAGCAAATCCATATACAAAACTCAGACTGCCGTCACCACTTTGAGCCAGAGACAAAACAGCAGTCCATGGAGTGGCAATATGTAAATTCCCCATCAAAGTTCAAAATGCAACCTCAGTAGAGAAAATTCTTTTGGAATAGGAAATGGGCAATATTTCTGGATTTCTTGGAACCCAGACAAACCAACTCTGACCACTACATCACGGTGCTGATTAAGCTAAAGGCTCAAACTTCCAGGGTCAGGTCAGAGAAGATGACAACCTTTCTCTTGCAACACAATAATGCCAGACCCCATTCCAGTTTAAGGACTGTGGAGCATATCGCTAATCTTGGCTGAACTGTCCTACCATATCTACTGTATAGTCCAGATTTGGCACATTCTGACTTCCATCTGTTTGGGCTGATGAAAGTTGCAGTGCATGGGCCACATTTTCCTGGCAACAATGCTGTCATACTAGCTGTGAAACAGTAGATCACCTCTGCTTGGTCAGATTTTTATGAGCACATCATGCAGGCTCTTGCTCATCACTGGTGAAAAATGCAGGGATGATGGTGCTGACTATGTTGAAAAACAGTATTTCATAGCTGAGAATTTTCTCTATCAAGTAAGTGTTTCTGTACTGTTTTCATGGAAATAAATAAGAGGCATTACTTTTGGAGCAATCTACATACTCTAAGAGCTGGTTCTGAAAACTTTACTTAAGCTACACAACAATTTTTCTTTTAAAATTTAAAGTCTAAAAGGATGTGATTAAACATTCAGTTGAAGCCAATAGAGAGAAAACGTCTGATTGTGAGCAAGTGTTTTTGACCTCGTTATAAATGTGTAGGGCCAAATGACTATTCTCAGAGACTTTTATTATATCAGAAGTTTAAACTCACAATATTCCTCTATGAACAATGAAGTATGCGATTCTTTAGTGTCATTCATAGCAGGATTCTCTCAATGGCCTGAAAGAGAACCTCTTTCCTGCCTGGATGGACTACAAAAAAAACCCTCTAAGTTAAGCTTCAGCACTAGTTCTGACAAGTAAAACATACAAAAAAATGGTTGTAATTAGGGTTCTACCTTTGATTATTTTTATATATCTCTATGCTTAACTGTAGATGTAAGCAATAAAGTAGGCTCAGCTTTTCATGTAAGTTTTCTCCTCATTGCTTCTGATATGTAGGCTTCTTGTCAACCCCCTACACTCTTAAAATTAACATAGCAGACAAACCCTACGGTTTTGAAAAAGTCCATTTAAACAAACATTGAGGTAAGGTTTTAATTTATATCAGATAGCCACACAACTGTAAAAAAAAAATTACTCAAAATAGTTACTTTGACTATCACATACAAAATATGATTCTACTATTACAGAAATCATAAAAATGTATCTCCATAGACACTATGCATAGAAATGTTAAAACTATTTAATTTTGTCCAAGTACAGGACAAGGAAAATATATCGGTAATTGCTTTAGTTGATTTTGTGTAGTAATTATTTACTTGGGAATGATTCTGTCTTTTTTTATTGAGAGAACATAAGTAGACAAAGCTAGCAGTGATGATGAAGGAGTCAAATGTATAATTTAACAAATGATACAGTAAAACCGATGCCCCATAAATTCTCATCAAATTTTATGTTGATATAATTATTTTTTAAAATACTAAAAGTCATCTAGAATATGTTTTATCACAATATAAACAAGATCAGAAAATCATTTCAATATGTGCAGTCTTTAATTAGTACTCAGATACCAACTGTGTGCCCTTGTTACATATAACTACTTCAAAATGATTACCTTGTATATAAAAAAATCCTGATAGAGTTCAGTATTTTTGGAGCCTCTGTCACTATCACAGTCCAAATATTAATTATGTCTTATTTTACAGTTTAGCACACTAATAATTAGGCACAGAATTGTATACAGTCTGTGCTGGTAGATTTTATTTCCAGTTTCACTTGCATTGCTCATGGAGCAACACTCAAAGCTACTTGACACATTCTGATGATGATTAATTATCAAATTTCTGCCGCCATATAGACAAAATAGGCATGCAGAAAGTGTACATTTATGAGTTGCTATTAGGTAGAAAGAAAATAATGTATTTCATCAGTTCTACCTAAGTGATAGGATAAGACAGAAATTCTGATCATTGTTTACTACGTTTCAATTAGTAAGTGTATTGCCTTTGAGCCTTTAATGAACTGCTGTTATGGACACATATATTCCAGACGAAGTAATCTCCAAGTATGTACAGTTGAACATGTTTTCACAATTTTGAGTATCACTATGAATAAGCTACCATTACTTGAATTCTCAGAATCAGAGGGGTTGGAAGAGACTTCTGGAGACCATTTAGACCAACATAGTCCTGCTAACTCAGGTTCCCTACAGTAAGTAACACAGGGAAGCATCCAGGCAGAGTTTGAGTATTTCCAGAGAAAGACTCCACATCTCTGGGCAGCCTGCTTCAGTACTCCATCAGGAGAAGTTCTTCCTCAAATTCTACTGGTTCCTCAGTTCTACTAGCTACTTGGAAATGTCTTGAGAAGTGGCACAACAAATTTTGCTTGGGAGACGCAAGGGATTGCAAATAAAGAGAAATACATTCATTCATTTTTAAGTTAGGGTTAAGGAAAAAAGGATAGTCATGAAAGAATGAGGTCTGCTGACTGAGGAAGGAAAGAGTCCGCAAAGAAGTAGACATTATATCAGCAAGAAGTTAACAAGGAACAAGCAAAGCTGTATTTATAAAGTTGTGGTGATTTCTCTCTGATGGGCAGCCAAACTCCACCACATCACTCTCCCTTCTCAAAGGAGCAAAGGAACAGGGGCAGAAAATACAGTGAAAAGTGTCCAAGTACATGGAGATTGCTTATTAATTATCATCACATGCAAAACAGACTCAGCATAGAGAGATTGACGTAATCTATTGCCCATTACAAACAGCCTAAAAGCAATGGAGAGCTAAAAGTAAACTACTAACACCTTCCCCCCTATTCACCCTCTGCTACCTCCTCACCCCAAGCAGAACGGGGCCTGCAAACACTTCATCTCTGAGACTCCTTCAAGGTCACTCTCTGCCCTCACTCCAGTGTGAGGTCCCTTCCATGGGATACCATCCTACCCAGACAGATCCTGCGTGTGCCTCTCAGAGGCTACAGCTCCCCCGGCCCTCCCGCCCCACCGCGAGCCGCCGCTCCTGCCCGGGCCGCTCCTGCGGGGGTATCCACGGGCTGCGGCTCCCTTACGCCGCGTCCACCGCTCCACCGGTAGCCACGCGGGGAGATCTGCTCCGCGCGGTGCCCGTGGGCTGCGGGGGGACGACCCGCTCCTCCGTGGGCCTCTCCCGGGCCGCAGGGAGCTCCTCCTGCGCTGACCTCGGTGATTGCAGGGCCGTTCTCTCCCATCTCCCGCTCCCCTCTCCCAGCTGCTGTTGCACAGCGGTTCGTCCCGTCCTTTCATCTGCTCTCGCAGAGCGCACCCGGCATCGCTCACGGCTCAGCTCTGGCAGCGGCTGTCCCTTTGGAGCAGCTGGAGCTGGCTCTGCTCTCACATGGGGAGCGCTGGGCTCTGCTCACAGAGCCCACCCCTGCAACCCCTCCACTGCCAAAACCTTGCTATTTGAACCCAGTTCATTTTCATGGTAAAGAGATACCTAGGATCATTTTCATTCAATCAGTAACAAACACTATGCCCTATACAATAATTGCCACAGATTAACAAGTATTAACAAGTATTTAAGAGCAACAGATAAATGGAAGTGTTTGAAAATTGCCTGTGATTGGTAGCCGATTAGAAACGTTGCTAGCAATAACAATGTATAACTAAAACAATAGGTGTCTTTAAAAAATGTATATGTATATCCACTGCATCTATTGTGAAAATGAAGAGGCAGGTATAAACGTAACTCTTATAAAGGTACTTAAGCTGGTTTAAAATTAATTTGCATGCCATTAACAAGGTAGTCACGGTGCTCAAATCATTCCCTAGAAACCTGAATAACTTAGATGACTCGACTGCACTGAGATTTGCATCAAAGTTTACAAGCTTAAAGTTGTCACTGCTTTGACCGTGGCCCAGTGTGGAGAAAACCAGGCAAAGTATGATGGCATCTGTTTTATAAAGAGCTCATTTTCACTAAATTAGAACTGACTTCCACTGAGAAAAACAATTGTTCTTCCAGGCCCCTAGAAAGGCAACAAGCAAAGAAAGTTAAAGAAACCATTTCAGGAAGGCAATCTTTTTTCCTCCATCATGACCAAAGAACTTTTGGAAAACATAATCTCTTATGTTTTACAGCTATATTGAAATTAGCAATGTTCTTCTTCAAAAAAAGAATCCTGCCATTTAATGTTCCTGTTGCAAAGCAGAGTTAAAAGATTCAAGAACAGCAATATAATGCAAAATTCTCTTTGAAAATCATGTCAACAGATATTCAGATATCCTACATAAATCTCAAGCTACACCCATTTAAAAAAAAAAAATGTTATTTTAATTTCCATTTAGGAGAATTAGATATAACTTCAAAATGTTATATGCAGACATTCTATGAAAGTTAAGTACAGCTTTCAAAATGATAAATGCTCTTTTTGAAGTCATGTTAGAGTAAAAATCAGCACAAACTCAACAAAATAATGCATGGTAATGAAAGACAGTGGGATAAATACATGAATTTGCTCAAAGAATAAAATGGATTGCATAACTCATTTCTCCTCAATGTTAAATTAGGAAAAACATATTTCAGAGTGTATTTACACATACAGTTATGCCTTTTTGAGCATCTATATGATTTGAGAAGATATGTCATTTTTAAATGATGTTGAAAAATAGAATTTTCTGAACATTTTCATAACACATTCTTTAAAAAACAGCAAGCTTGTCAGTTTACCACTTTTAAGTGCATAGTCTCAAAATATAAACTAATACTCAGTGCACTATGTTTTGGATTTTTTTTTTTTCCCATAAACAGAGAAAAAGCATGCACATGAGAAGCATCAAGAAACTATATATACCATGCAAAAAATTACAGTTGAGCTGAGGTCTGTTCAGATCCAACACAGTCTCTTTTGGTAGATGCATAGAAGCTTTAAGTTGATCTTATCAAGATTTTCTTTTCATTGCAAACATTCTCCTTTACTCAAACAGGAATCCTAAAACCATGAAATTCACATCTAATTTAAGATCTTCAACACAATCATCTACTCAACAATCTTTCTCTTTCCTTACTGCTCTTATATACCACCATACATTTCATATAGAACAGGTATCTGTAGTCACATCAGTGTAAAAGCAAAAGTTTCTCAGACCACATAACTGAAAACATGTCCAGAGGAGTAATATCAACAGCAATATAGCAGTCAGTTTATCATCTGACAGCTGCTAAAAACAATTGATAGAGATTTCAAAACTGCCCTTTGCAAAAATCACATGTTGAGGAAGGTGAATTTTAGTGCCCTTACTAAGATTTTGACCTAGATCTGCCACAGATAACACTTTGCATTCATGTAACACCTGTCACCTTCCATCCCTAAGGATTTCAGAGCACTTTTCAATAAGGCAAAACTGCTCAAATTGGTATTCAGGAATACATTTTAAGAAAAATTCTTCAAGTGGAACCTTTGACACTAAGCACACTAATTTTGTTTTCAAAACTACTGGGTAAAAGTTGGAAAACAAAATGATTCTTTAAGAAAAATTCTAAAAATTAAACAGCCATAGAACCTCAATAAAGCCATAATTACTCCTTCTTACAATCAGTCTGTAGCCTATACATTATTGCAGTAAGTACTCTGCACATGAGAATATTTATTTCTAAAAACTTATATTTAAAAGCCTACTATTTCTAAGAAAAGGAGTAAAAGCATAGCTGTAATCAATTCATTTTTCACCTACGTGAGGAAAAACTGCTTTTCAGATCTACATGCTTAGAATGATGTTTACCTATAAGCACATTATCATGCCTCATCTGTCTGGATATTTTGTATGCTCTAGTTTTGTCCTGGACGTTCTCCCAGAGTAAAGAACATAGCACACCTTGCACTTGTTTAAGAGATGAAGAAGGTCCACAGTAACCCACAAAGAGGTTGACAATGCTACCCTGTCCTAACAAAGGTCAGCAACATTCATACTTTTCAACAAGCAAGGTATCTTCCAATGTTTTTTATCCCACAAGAACATGTAGGACATCTACTGTACTTTATCTAGGACTTGCTTTGCCATAGGGCTACATAGAAGGCATTTCCTTTTCTAATAACAACCTCACAAGAGGCAAACGGTGATGAAGGAATATAACAAGAAGCTTAACATTTGGACTACAATCCTTAGCATGTTGATTTAAATAAATAACCATATCAATTGCAATAATGTCCCAAAGCATAATCCTAATTAAGGTGACAACCCTTTTTTCCCCACATAAATAAATGCATTGAGGAAAAAAAAATATATTTTCAGAAGACCTTCCCCTTCATGGAATTGTGCTGAAATGAACAATTGGAATAGAATTGACAACAAAAATAAGAGTCAGGCAACAACTGGCTTTTCTGCACTGTCACAATTATTTTTTTTAATCGTTTTCAGCATCACTTAATGCTTTACTTTTAAAGTAACTTTCCTCCCCCCCAAGTGCTCAGCCCTTAAACTTCTGAATCAGTGAAGTTAGTATGGGTTTACAGAAGTATGAACGAGGGACAGTTGTGGCCTCTAGTTATTTCTTTCACTCAGTGAGTTTTAAAATAGACCTTTTAATATAAAAAAGGGTCAATAAACATGACAAATCCTGAGAAATGTCTTCCATAGAAATAAGTGGGAGTAGCAGGTGTCTATCAGCTGTCATCAGCTGCTGTTGTCTGCAGGGAAAAAGGTATTCAACAGAAAAACAGTCTTAGAAATAAAATTAAAGGCCATGAGGAACTGTATACTAATTCTAAAACTAGATGTACTGAAATAAACTTGCAACAGCTTAAACCTCAAGCAATATGCTTGTACATTGCTAAAACAAGACTCATTTTTGTTTTGATCATTTATTGTATAAGCTACATTAGAGAGTGTTGTTTTTTTTTTTACTGTATATCTTTTTAATATTTGGATTGTCAACCAGTCAGATAGAAGACTTCCTGCTTCCCTATGAGTTTAGTTTATGTTTTAAAGTGTATGTTTTCTAAACGGAGTTTTCCTACAGTATATTAACTGAGAGCGAATCAACATTCAGCTAAGCATAACACAGGAATCAGTATGAAGTAGTTTATTTTTAATTGATCTGATATGTCATTCTATGGAAGATACCATTTGCGTCTGTATTAATGCAATTAGTTACTAATCAGGGGCCATGCCAACTGCTTGGCACAATCTAGGGTTGGAGTCAATTTGCTACAGGTACATGCTTAATCATTTATACATCTATTTTTTTTTCCCTTGAGTAGATTTACAGAACGTTACCTACTTCATACCACCTTCATAATATGTGAATGAAGAGATGTATGGATAAAAGAACATGGAAGAAAGCATTTGGTTACCAAATATTCTTTTACATTTGAAAATAATAGCTACTACAGTAATCTCTCAAAACTTCACCAAGGTCATAACTTTACTGGCTAGAGGATGTGTATATAGCAAGAAACACTTTTTTTCAATCTTTCAGGAGTGCAGTATATTAAGGGGAATCCGGGAGTTAAAATGTTTTGCAGAACTGCAATGTTTCTGCCACTTATGCTACAAACAGGCTGAAATTTCTTTGATTTTTAACTCAACATACCAGTTACATTTGGATCCCTCTCCACAAAGGGTAATTGGGCACTCTAGAACTTCAGCTTTCTGATCTGTATTCCTCTGGTCTTCTCTAGACTAGCAAAAAAAATGGAAAGTGTTTCCTTTGCAAATTGTATCACTTGTTTTCCCCATCATCATCATAACAGTTAAGATAATCACACATGGGCTTCTGTTTTTTCTCTGCTCCTCCTTATTGATTTTGTCAAGTTTTCAGAGAAGAATGAGAATTTAGAAAACTACGCTTAGAATCTTTAAACAGTACAGAGGAGGTTGTGATGTATTCATCACAAAAGCAAAATATCCAAGCCAATTTTCATCTCTAAGGTATTTTCTGCCTTTAGAACACAGAGGCTCTTCTCTTGTATTAATTGTAGCTGGATAACCAGAGCTGACATTTCTCCTAATCAGTGTTAGCTCTTGTATATCTCTCCAAAAGTAATGCCTCCTATTTATTTCCATGGAAACTACAACAGATACAAGTAGTACAATAACACTATTTGATATAGTAAGTTCTCAGATATTAAATGTTATTTTTCAAACAATCGCTGCCATTAGCTGTGCATTTTTCACCAGCTATGAACAAGAGCTTCCCTGCTGTGCTCATTAAAATCTGCATGGCCATCCAAAACACAGCTTGTCTATTATTTTGTTGTTGCCACCACTGAAATCCACCACTCACCACCTCACTGAATATTACATTCAATTTTTGAATTTGAAAATAAAAAACACAATGTGCATATACAAGTCTGATTTCTAATCAACTTTCATTTCTCCGTTATAACATGACTATAATCTTAGTTCAAATTCTCATTGTTTATCCTTCTAAAGCCAATGGAAAACAAAATAGAAATGAAAATTACAAGTTGGCAGATTTCTTAAAGGGTTTTGTAAAATTTATTTTTATATACTTAATAAAATCTGACAAAAATATTAACAGATTCAAGGCTGTAGATAATAAGAGAAGTATTGTTTATAATCTATTACAGCAAAGACTGAGTGTAAGTAGAATTATTCTACATACTGAAGAACCTTTCAAACTAGCTTTACAATTATAAAAACAATTATAAAAGTGATACAAAGAATATAATATGGGTAGGAATATTTTGTACTACAGTGGCAAGCTGCATTTAAATTTCTGATAAAAATGTGTTTTAAATCAGTACTTCTGTGTTATTTAGTAGCTATTTAAGGGATTGTGGATTTTCTTCTCTTTCAGCTTTGAATTTTAAGATTTTAATTTTCTAGCTCTCCAATTTCAGCGTTTATCTTTCACATCAACTTCGAGATTGGTCTTACATGGATGTTGATAGAGTACGAGAACAAACAGGATCGTTACAGTCAGTTGCATATACATTCGGCTATGGCTAAAACTGCAAAATTTGTCATCTTTTATATTGGGCTTAAAGAAAAAAGTCTGACCTGAGATAAAGAAACATAATACTCTGTATAAAGAAAAGACACTCAACTAAAGATAGTAACAGGATGCTGTTATTTCTTTTTGACAAATCCAGGTGTGAAAATGTCTCATACTTTTTTTTTTTAGTATTATGGACCGGCTACTAAAACCTGAAAGCAAGGTTACCTTTCAGTTCATTTTATAAAATAACTGTCCGTTTTTAACAGGAAGTCAAAATTTATAACACAATTATAACCAGACATATGATTGCAAAAGCCCACCAATAAGATTTTTAACAGTAGGTAACAGCTTTGTACATATATCAGCTACATACTGGGTATAGGTTCCTTCAAGTAATTGTCAAGTTAAATAGCTTTGCTCTGAAATAAGTGGCAAGTGTAATGCTTGTAATTCTTCCACTGACAGAGTTAGAAATACGGTTCCTGTTCATTTCCTGATGCCTAGATGAATGTCAAATGGTGGCAGAAAGCTTTTCACATGTATTTATGTGCAACAGTGACACCCAAGGAATAAGTAGTTTAAACAAAGCAGGTTTTTACCAACATTTTTCCATAGAAGGAAAAAAGAGTACACAACCCTAAGTTGTTATAATGAATTAACCAGACTGATTGATGAGGAGAGAGCATTGGATATTGTCTTCCTGAATTTCACTAAGGACTTTGACACTACCTTCCATAAAATCCTCATAGATGAGCTGTGGAAGTATGGACTGGGTAATGAAACAGCAGAGGTGGATCAAAACTTTGTTGACTGGCTGAGCTTAGAGGGTAGCGGTCTTAGAGGGTAGATACAAGGTCTAGCTGAAAGCCAGTAGTGAGCAGAGTACCCTAGTCTTGTTTAACATCTTCGTTAACAATCTACATGATGGTATAGAGTACACCCCCAGTAAATTTGCAGATAAGAAACTGGGAGGAGAGGCTGATACATCTGAGGTTCATGCAGTCACCCACAGAGACCTTGAAAGGTGAGAGTTATGCACTGATAAGAATCTCCAGCTGTTCAACAAGCAGTAGGGCAAATCCTGCACCTGGGGAGGAATAACCCCAGGTACCAGAACACGCTGGGGGCCAACCGTCTAGAAAAAAATCTCTGCAGAAAAGGATCTAAGACATCTGGTAGACATCTTGTTCTAAATGACAATATGATAAAGCAGCATCTGTGATGATGCCAAAATAAGATCCTAATTTAGGAGCGTCAAATAATCCTACAGAAGTTTGGAACGAATTTGAAAAGATACCTGCCAAATAAAACTAAAACAAACAAACCAACAAACCATAAGAGAACAGGAAAACATAGGAAGAAGTCTTGAGTTACAGAATCACATTTACAAAAAGATCTGTAAATGCAGGCATTATCCACACTAGCCTCAGTAAAAAGAGTAGCGCTTGTGACAGATACATTGGGATACACAAAATAGGATATCACACATTCAATGAAATGCATGGAGAGTAATTCTAATGTTACAGGAAGCTAAACTGGACAGTGGCTCTTCTCTCATATTGTTCCATTCTATTCATACCCGTTAACTGAAGCTTTTCCCTGAGTGGTAAAGTTTGGATTCAAAGCTGGCTCAGGCATACCCACTAAGTAAAGACTGTTAGAATTTCCTAGTTTTAACCTACTTCCAGTGTCAGAAAAAGATTATTGTAATAAGATTTTGTTAAAATAGCTAACCATTACACATCCAGACCTTTTTCACAATTTGGTATTATCAGTTTCTTGTTTCATCTTGTTTTAGAAACTCCTGTTACACACTAACAAAAATCAGTTCATTCAAAAGCAAAAGTTAGCATGCTATAATGAATAATTCAGCTGCAATCTTCAGTGAAACTAAAAAAGCCAGTCTACCTCAAATATTAGCTGTGACTGAAAAAACTACTATCTAATGAAACCAGAGAAGTTTTAAGCAAAACTACAGCTTTTGCATAATAATAGCTTTGGAATTTTTCCCCACTTGTTGCCTTCTATGGTTCTATTTTCTTACTTATCAGGTGATAAATTGTTCTACTGTGAATTCCAAAAGCAAGGAAAATCTATTTTATTCTCTTTAAGAAATGTTTCCTGAACAAATATTCCTTTTCATATCTTTTTAGGACACTTTACACTTTCTAGCTACTTTTAAAGTATTTCAAAGTGTCTTAAATAATACTGACTCTATTGCTTGACAATTCTACACCTTCTTCATCTCTTAAGGTTCATTCAAAAAAAAAAATCAATATTCCAACAAAGTGCACATTATTCAAAAAAGATGACTGAGATCTTTGAATAGAATTCATCGTATTCAACCTTAGCAATTAGAAGTTTGACATTATGTTTTTCTTCTGAAAGTTTGGAAACAATTACTTCCCCCTCCTCCTAGTTTAGAAAGGAGTCTCAAGATAGTATTTAGTGGCTTCTGAGAAGGCTTAGAAATTTGTTTAGAGTTGATGGCAAGCTTTATCTTACTCAGTTTCCAGTTTCTTTAAAAAACATGTTTCTGAATATCTGATGAACAGCAATTGGTCTTTTAGAAGCACATCCACTGTGCCTATACACTTGGCATGTTCCTTCTAATAGACAAACACTGAGTAAGCACAGTTCAGGAATCAGTGACAAATCAAGGCAGGCTCAACCAGAGACATCTTGCAACCCTCCTCTACAATCAACTGAGACAAGATTAAAAGATGGTATACTAAAATCCAGATCACTGTCTCATTGTGAAAGTCATTAAAATTGCTGGTGCATTTCTACCAAATATTAAAAATCGTAAGTGTACAATAAAGCTTCTGAGTCTGGGAATGCTTTCATGTATAAAAATGATTTAAGCAAAAAAAAAAAAAAGTAAGCCAAATTAGTGGCTGCTTCCTTTTTAGCATGTGAATAGGAAACCCAACTACTTTGATCTGGCAGGTAGGGGACAAGGATGCTGAAAAGCTAGTTTTATCCTTGAAGTAGGGACCATTCAAATTTCTGTGATGTGGTTCCATACTGCTGACACACTGAATGGCTTTGATGCATTTAATGAAACAAAATCCAGTTTTTTTTTTTTATAGTGCAGCTCTTTCAACAAGAAGGAAAAGTGAGTCAATAGGGAAACCTTCCTTGAAAAAGAAAATTAATAGAATTTTTATACAAGAACAAAGACAACGGTTGGAAAAGGAATGCTATGCTACTAACTTGATAACATATAACATTGCTCAATTATGTACAATGCTTAAAAAAGAATAGAGCAGAGTGAGTTTTACTTATTGAAATTAAATGCTACACACAGTTGTGTCCATTTAGCAAGCTAAATGAGCACAATGAAATCCATTTTAAATAGTAATCTGAGGGACTGACAAACGTCACTTGACTAATAGAAATCATCTTTAATTGCAAGTCAAATGAAGCTTGTACTAAACACCTTAGAGGTTCTTTAAATCATACTTGGCAGTTGTAGTCACACAACTAGTCTTCAGCAATGTTTATGTTTGACATAGTATGTGTATACTTAGCATTTAGTCACTGACATGGTGATAATACTAAAGTAACTTCATAATAGAGGTTACAGTATCTCTTCTCTGCGCTCCCACCTTGTGAAATAATCTCTTATGTGCAAAACCCTCCCATTACATTTTTATTTCCTGCCATCTGAATCTCTTGGTTTTGCAGGGTAGTTACAAACATGATGCATTTATGTAGCCTGTCTACCTTCTCTAGTATATTGCTTATACGGTGATTGTTCTTATGAATAAAATGCTACTTATCCTCAAATACACTATATAAGCAGATTTATCTGCTGAATACTTGACATTATAATTGCCTAATTAGCTCTCCTACACATCCTCTGAGGAAAGCCTTTTTATACTAGCCTCAGAGAGGATAAAAACATGGCAGGGAAGATCACTGACATGTCCGGGGTCACTGGAAACATCCTTGCCAAACACAGATTAAAAACGAGCTGGCTTATGTCCTGACATCAACCATGTTACTAACTAATAAGTCTACAAAAAAAAAATTAAATTCAAAACATATAGTATACCAGAACAAGTGTCTACAAGAGTCCCTGAAACGTATTTGGAATAACAATGGTGGCATAGGGTAGGGAAGATAACAGATTTAATGATAAAGAAAGAAATTCAGTTTGCTTAATCTCACAAATATCATCATCGTATGTTTTCATAAAGTCCTCTAGAATTAAAGATGTTAAAGTATTTTACAAGTAAATTTCTGGCACAATGCAAAGGACAGAAGAGCAATACCATAAGTCTGCAGGGTGGCTTCAGCTAACAAAATTATATTGCATGTTGATTCTGGTCACATGCGCTGTCAGCCCAATCAATGCCCAAACAAGCACTTGCAATCTTGAACATTCCGGGGAGAAGCCACTTCAAGATTCTGCATACAGGCAGGCAAAAGTAGAATGGACAAGTTTTACTGCAACTGCTCTTCATACACCCCTGGAGAAGTAGGGACTGGGTGATCCATGTCCCTCTCATTGTAAGTGAAGATCAGATTTGCAAGCATTTGAGGAATGTGAACATCCATAAGCCTATGTGTCCTGATGAGATGCATCCTCGAGTCCTGAGGCAACTTGCTGCAGTAGTTGTCAAGCCACTCACAATGATATTTGAAAAGTCATAGCAGTGAGGAAAAGTCCATTGTGACTGTCAATAAGGCAATGCCACACCCATTTTTAAGAAGGGTTCTCAGTACAGGAGAGACATGGATCTGCTAGAACATATCCAGTGAAAGGTCAAGAAAATGATCCAAGGAATAGAACACCTCCCCTACGAGGACAGGCTAAGGGAGCTGGTGCTGTTCAGCCCAAGAAAGAGAAGGCTCTGGGGAGACCTGGTAGCAAACTTTCAGTATCTAAAGGGAAGCTATAAGAAAGAAGGGAACAGACTCTTTCACACAGTCTGTTGTGATAGGACAAGAGGAAATGATTTCCAACTAAAAGAAGGGAGATTAAGACTGAATGTAAGAAAGAAAGGGGTTTGTTTGTGCTAAGCACAGTGAAGCAGTGGAACAGGCTGCCAGATATGTGGTACACGGCCCACTCCTGAAGATGTTAAAGGTGAGGCTGGATGGGGCTCCAAACAACCTGATTTAGCTGTAGGTGTCCCTGTCCATTGCAGGAGAGCTGAACTAGATAACCTTTAAAGGTCTCTTCCAAATCAAATTTTAATTCTATTTTTAATATATCAGTTATTATATTTTGATCTACTGGAAGCAGGAAGAAAACGATTTGGTCATTGTTTAATTACTACATTAACGGGACTAAAATCCATCAGTGATCCATCTGGATTTCTACCAGTGCAAAAAGTTTTTCCTAAATCTAAGTACTGTATGGGATTTTCCTAGGAATCCAGACCTTTCCTTGAATTTTAAGTTACAAAGAACTGAAACAGCAGCAACAGTCTTAGCCTTAGTTCTCAGATACATAGCCCTAACAATACTTCTTGCCTTTGCTTCTCAGTTCATGTTTCGAGAATTCTATTTGCTTTACTTATATAGATTTGGGCATTAGTTTCCTGTGTTTTAAAATAGAATTTTTCAGAATTTTTAGAGACTTCATCAACTACTGAATCGTGCATAATAAAGGTAAATGCTGAAAAACAATATACCCATTCGCACATAAGATCAAAAATGCTGTTAAACTAGATTTTGACCACACTACTATACTCAATCCATTTGGTCATAACCCCTTTAGTGGATGCCTGGACATCCGCTTATTCTTCATCTAAAAGATGCTGCATCTTATCCTATGCTAGAGCACACTACTAATCAAAGGGAAATGACAGTAGATCAAATGACTGAATTAACTTTATAAATATATCATTCAAAAGAACAACAAGGTTGCTGCTTTCATAATTTTATCATCGGCTCAAAATATCTGTATTTTTCTTCCATATACTCTCCTGGAGTAATGTGGCTATAAGGAAAATGACATTATTTATAAAACACAAGTTCACAACCCTCATGACAGTAAAGAAAAGCTTGCCAGTGTAGCTAGAGTTTAGTCTCCTAAAACTGGTATATAGTTTAAGATAATAATGGTAATCACCCTAAACCCATTTTTCCCCTTTTTGTGGTTGAAATCACCTGCTTGATCCTCTGCATATCTTGTTCTTTTCTCATTCATGTTAGCTGAATAAACTCAAAAGCTACAGAATTGAAAATACGGGAGAAGACTAGTGGTGTCTGAAGGGTAATAGGGAAGAGCAAGTGGAGTCTCTGTAGCCCACAGTGTGTGCCAAATACCTATCTAATCTACACAGCGTAAAGTGTAAACCTCAACTTAGAAATGAGCTAGACAATACACAGTTCTCTTGTAATCTCTAAGTCATAAAAGATATTTCCGGACACATCCAGAACAAATGCCACAGAATCAGTGCAAACTGTTGTGTAAGTCTTGAAGTATTTGAACTGGAACAAGGACTAGATAGCTTTGGGTACATTTCCCCTCTTAATTCAGAATTTGTCTACAGGAACCTTCAATCAAATGTCATATGAAACAACATTGCCTGATGCCTTCTGATGGTAGACTGTTCTTTTCTGATTATTTTAATACTTAATAAGTCGGTATTGTAATAGATTCCATAATAACCCATGTCTAAATTATATGTTAGGATTTTTTTAAAATTAAAAATATAACAAAACCTGTGAACAGGGTGCTACGACATAACTGCTTAAGTAACGCAGTAACACTTTCAGTTCTAAGCTTCTGCAACATTCAAAAAGCTGGGCTATCATTCTAGCTGTTATATGTTAGGTACTATTGAATCAAGTAGCACAGCGTAGGCAAGGCTGCTGCAGCTTCATACCTCCAGGCCCTTAACTTCCTTAAACTTCAAGTCTTCATACTGCTCTTAGCTTCTTATATCTACTCCATAACATGTCAGCATATTATTTATGGCTAGAAGAAAGTTTTTCTATTAGTGAAAATAAGCAAGATAAATTGTGTTGGTGAAAAATAAAGTAGGAAAAATGTCACACTGACAATCTCCAATCTTTTATCTGTATTTGGCATTATTCTCAGTATCAGAAGATATTGATATTTTTGTATTTTACTCTCACTTTTTCAGATTAGCTAGATTACCTTTCCAAGACAGAGAATTTGAAGTGAACTATTCATTAGAAATATATTTATTGTTTATTTCTCCTGGTGAATCCATGTTGGCTACTCATGATAAACTTCGATTTTCCACTTATTCCATCCAGAATAAGCTCCTCCATCACTTTCCTGAAGACAGTTGCAAGGTTGACTAGTCTGCAATTTTCCAGATATTCCTTCTTGCCTTTTTTGAAGGCTGAAGTGACACTGGTTTCCTCTAGGCCTCAGACACCTCTCCCATTCTCAGTGATCTTTCAAAGATGATAGAGTGTGGCATGGCAGTCACTTCTGCCAACTCCCTCAGCACTTGTGGTTGTACCCCATTGGGACCCATGGCTTTGTGTGCATCAAGTTTGCCTAGTCTATCTCTGACAAAATCCTCCTTGACTAAGAGGAAGTCTTTTCCCCAGACTCTCTCATCCCCAGGGTCTGGGGCTCCTGAGGGGCAGTCTTAGCAGAAGATGCTGAAACAAAGAAGGCATTCAGTAACTCTACCTTCTCAGTGTCCTTTGTTACCAGGGCACCCACCTCATTCAGCAGCAGACCCACATTTTCCCTCGTCTTTCTTTTGCTATTGATAAACCTAAAGAAGTCTTTCTTGTTGTCTTTGACCTTCCTCAAATTCCAAGTAGTCCTTAGCCTTCCTCACTGCATGCCCTGAAAACATCCTTATATTCCTCCCAAATGGCCAGACTACTTTCGCACATCCCACAGACTTTCTTCCAATTTTTTTTTTTCCCCCCAAGGTCTCCTTATTCATCTCCTGCCACCTTTACCTTATTTCTTACTCATAGGGATGCACCAGTCTTGAGTTTGGAAGAAGTGGTGCTTGAATGTCAACCATTTCTGGACACCCTTACCCTTCAGTGTTCTAAACCCATGGGATACCTCCAAGCTGGTCCTTGAAGCAGTTAAGGTTGATTCTCCTGAAATACACAGTTGCAATTTTACTTATTGCTTTGTTTCTCCCACAGGAGATTCTGAACTCCACTATCTCATGGTCACTGCATTCAAGGCTGCCCCAACCAGTCTTTCCTTGTCTATAAAAAGAAGATCCAGCCACCTCTCCTCACTGGCTTCTCCACCACCTACATCAGAAGGTTGTCTCCCATGCACCACAGGAACTTCCTGGACTGTGTATGCCCAGCAGCTGTGCTTTTCCAGAAAATACCAGGGTGTTTGAAGTCTCCCATGAGAACCAGTGCCTGTGATCATGAGGCTGCTTTCAGCTGTCTGTAGAAGGTCTCATGAACTTCCTTCTCCTGATGAGTCAGCCCATAGTAAACACTTATGACAGTATCACCCATATTAGTCTGTCCCTTAATTCTCACCCATAAGCTCTCCACTTGTTCATCATTCTCCTCTAACCAGGGCTCAATACATTCTGGTTGCCCTCTCACATAAAGAGCAACTCCACCATGTCGCCTTACTGATCTGTGTTTCCTAAGAATTATATAGGCATCCATGACAGCATTCCAGTCATGCAAGCTGTTCCGCTATGTCTCTATGATCACAAGATCATGGCCCTGCAACTGCACACAAATCTCTACTTCTTGTTTATTCCCCGTGCTGCATGGGGAAAATGCCAACATTTGAAGATTAGCTGCTGTCCCTGCAGTTTAAGGTATTTTCACAGTAAGAATAGAAATCCAATAAAAAAAGCATAACATTGAAGAGCCATTGATAGCAAAAATAGAGATTGTGAAAAACACAACTGTAAGAAAAATATAAGGGCTGCTCCAAAAGTCTCTTATTTTATTATGTTGGCCCACAATGTCAAAGGTGTGGATGTTGGTGGTATGGCAGTAGAAGCTGAAACTTCCCAACAATATTCCATTTTGTTGCCATGTGACAGATGGCAGCAGAGGGACAGACTGACACAATGGCATCTGACATGGAAGAGAGTATGAAGCAAAGGAGTGGTCAAGATTTCTGACAACATATGGCTTTTTTATTATTATTACATGTAATTACAAACTGAAGTATCCCTCTTAATATTTGCAACATAACTTGTCAGAATTTTTACAAACTGTCAGCTTTGCATATGATGAGAGTACAATACATTAAGTAGCATAATCTATTGTACTTTTAATAGCAGAAGCTTACAAAAGCTAAGTCTCAGACAAAAGTAAACAAAGAAAATCCAAATAATTTTTCTTTGGAAATCATAATTTCTTGATAAGAGTTTTTTTTGTTTGGTACTTGGACACTACAGCAGTCACTTCGCCATTGAACTACAGTTTAAGTCCTTTGGAAACAAAAGATGCAGTAAATTGTTTGAGAGATAGAGGGCACAAAATCAATACAGTAGGCTAAAAACTAATAATTTGCTGCTGTCAAAAGGCAGCTGGAGTCCTGCTCCTCCCCATCCATCTAGCCCAGTCTTCTCAGCTAGGTTCCTCTTACTTCCAATGTACCGACTTTGGCACTTGCTCAGTTCTTGAGTAAGCCAATTTAATTCACTAATAAGCAGAAAACCAACTAGTTAAAAATCCAGAACTGATGGCTTGACAAGCTGCATCAGCCCCATTGGAAGCAAGAACAGACAGGGTTCTGGATTAGCACAGAGCTAGGTATGGTGGGGACATCAGGCTACTAAGCTGCTAGAAAGGACAGTCTCCTATAACCTAGTTCTGGCAAGTATGTATTTAGTAATTCATCTCCTTAAAATTAAGGGCATCAGCTGCTCACAGCACTAAATTATTTCCATCTCTAAATGAGCTATAAAGCAGCCACAACACTGAACAGTTCTCTTGTGTTGATACACTTGCCAAACAGCCAGCAGGAAAATTATGGTAAAGAAGGAAACTAGCAACAGGAATAAAGGTAGTGATACGATTTCTATTAAAAAAAAAAATCATTGGATGCAAGGCAGAAATTCAAAGAGGAAAGCACTATGGATTTTTCTACTTCCTACTAAAAAAGTAACAAAACTATTTCTTATGCTTGTTCGTAAGGCTGCAAACTGAAGTGATTGCTTTGGTTAGGAGTCTCTTAAATAGCTGTAGTCTCTCTCTTGTAAATGTTTTTTTGCAGTTATCTTGTGGTTTTACCAATATATTGGTTTGCCTTCTTACTGGAATTACCAAACAGAACTGAGACAGTCAGTAGCAGTATGACTGAATATGGTTGAATTGTTTTCATTTCAATGTTTTATACGCTTCTATATATGCGCATGGAAAGAGATGTATATGCTTTGATTTTTTTATTTTTTTTTTTTTTAAGTTTCATTTATAAATATTCACTCACACAAATCACTGTTCTGAAGAATCCCATTTCTTCACTTTTAGATTTTGAGACTCTTGTGGAGGAAGGGATAGTATTACAGTTAGCTGTATGGCTTGAAAGAATAATAATCACTATTCAAACACACTATTATCATACTATAAACAACAGAGTAAGACATTCATGAATCATAGAATGGCCTGGGTTGAAAAGGACCACAATGATCAGCTAGTTTCAACCCCCCTGCTGTGTGCAGGGTCACCAACCACTAGAGCAGGCTGCCCAGAGCCACATCCAGCCTGGCCTTAAATGCCTCCAGGGATGGGGCATCCACAACCTCCTGAACATCTACGAATAAGCTGAACTAGCAGAAAATTAAATTTGGGATGTATATTCCATTGAAGACAGATATATAAAAACTTAAATAACAGCACAACAACAACTGCAACAAAAACCAGACAATGTGTTAGAAGTCTTAGTACCTTAAGAACATCTACCGCAAGTTCCTTTCATGCTAAACTGAGGCCATGCATTTTTATGCACGTGACCTTTAAAAGGACACTATAACAGTAAAATTATTTTTGTTTCAAGAACTTTCACCAATACCAAAATCTGATTCATTTTACATTCAAAATAACATATTTCACTCTTTCCAATACGGAAGAAAGCTAGATTTATAACATGCTCTACTTATTTGACAGACTTCTCAGTTTCCAGATCAGCAAACTGCTTTATACCAATTATCATATACTCACAATTTCATCAAAAGATTACAGTATAAAACTTCAAAATCTGAAATCTCTAGAGAAAACTACTCACCTTCTATTCTTACAAAACCTCTGTCAAATTCCACTGAGACAGTGCTAGGATGATAAATTACACTAAATATGAAATTGATAAAGCATCAAAAGAGACACATACTTTCACCTTACATACTGAAGAAAAAAAAAAGGAGAGGAACTTTCTGGCTAGGTTATATAAGTATAACTGAGCTAAATCTTAGCAGATGGACTGGATTTAACTGATTTTAATGGTTCTGTTCTGATTGATACCATGTGAAGGCTATCAGCAATCAAAATAGCGTGAGAAAGGTGAAGCTACTTTGAAAGTTCTTGACACCATTGATTTCAAGCTCTTGGAATATTATAGAAAAGCATACTTTTTCTCATAAAAAAAATCTGTCGCACTGGAAGACTTTCTCAAATAAAAGCTGTGTGCTGAAACAATAGGAAACTATCTTGTTCTGAGTTCATTTCATAGATATGCATATAAGCTTTCTCTTCCATTCTGGAGAGATAAGAGCTTATAGCAACAAGCATTAATCAAAATATTACTTAACTTCTGACACCAGTTCCTAGACTTATCCTAAGAACAAATAAACTGAATCCATCTCTCATCCTTTGAAAATTAAAATTGTTTTACTTTATTGGATTTCTTTTTCCCCACAGGTAGACTTCATTTTCATTTCAGGCAAACGTAAACAACATAAATTGTTTTAAAATTCAGAATAAGATTTCTCAGTCCCCAAAATCCTTATTCCTGTGCCTTGGTTAAATTCAGGAAAGTCTATTTTGACACCTAGAGTCAACATCACATCACTGTCACCACATCATCCAGAATAACAAAAACACTCAGTGCTTTTGCTCTTCATCTGTTACATTTGTCAGACTAATATAACATTGCCAAATCAAGTCTTATTTTTTTCTTTATAAGCTAACAAAAGAGAAAAAAAAAGTTTAGCTACCATATCACAGACTAAAGAAATATGAAACCAAAAGAATAAATTGGAGTATAGTAAACGTTCTGCTTAATCCAAAGATCAATGGGATGGCATAGACTTACACTTTGAAACAAAGCCTTTAACATTCATCTCTGGAAGCTTCCCTATAATGCTCAGTTTTCCTCTCAGTTCAAGAAGGACAGGGACTGCTTGAGAGAGTCTAGCGCAGAGTCACAAATTTGTTTAAGGGAGTGGATTATCTTCCTTACAAGAAAAGGCTGAGGGAGCTGGGTCTCTTTAGCCTGGAGAAGAGGAGATTGAGGTGTGTAAGGTTAACAGGTTGTAAAGTTAACCAGTATACAAAGAAGTTAGGCTAGTAGAAATAGTTAAATAAAGAGAAAAGGTGCTCACCAGTGTTGTAGGCTCACAAGACTCCAGAAGGAGCAATCTCCAGGAAGACATCCTTCCTTAGTGGAAGTCAGCCCTTAAATGGGGTCTAGGAGAGGTGGAGCCTGGCTCCACCCCTTCCGGGCACACAGGTGAATTGCCTTCACCTGTGCTCCCATGGCTGACTCAGTGCTTGCCTCAGGTGGTCAATCAGAGGTTCAGGCCGTGATTCAACAGTTCCCATACAAGGGGTGACCTCATTAATGTTTCTAAATATGTAAAGAGTGAGTGTCAGGAGGATGGAGCCAGGCTCTTGTCAGTGGCATACAATGATAGGACAAAGGGCAATGAGTGCAAGCTGGAACATAGGAGGTTTCACATAAATATGAGAATACACTTCCTTACTGTGAGGGTGACAGAACACTGGAACAGGCTGCCCAGAGAGGTTGTGGGGTCTCCTCTGGAGACATTCAAAACCCACATGGACACATCCCTATATGACCTGATCTAGGTGTTCCTGCTCTGGCAGGGAGACTGGACTAGATGATCTTTCGAAGTCCCTTCCAATCCCTGACATTCTGTGATTCTTTGAAACCTATTTTCCAAAATGTACAATTAATTGATTTGAGTGTACTAAATAAGTAAACAGACAGAACACTGTTCTAAATCTCCAGAGAATGATTCTGAATTAAGGTATATTTAATTAAAATACAAATTATATGGAGAGCTCTCACTATAAGATAATGCATTGAAATTATTTGTCAAAGGTTGTATGGTATGTTGCAGATATTGAGATCATGACTCTTACTTATTTCAGTTGCTACAGTACATCGGAAAGAAATAAGAGGAAGTTAGCAACAAGCAAAGATACAAAACTACCATGTTAAAACAGAGGTGAAAAGCCAACACCAATGATTTCCCTGGTGAGTGACTAACTTTTTTTCTTTTTTTTGTGAACTGTAGCCATGGTTGGGCTTTGCTGGACACTGTGTCTTATTATTATACCAGGACCTTTTTTCTATTTGTTCAACTGCTCTGAAAATATGGAGAACATATTAAAGTGGAGAAAAGTACAATTATCCATTTTAAGATCCTTTAAGCATCAAAAATATAAAGAGAATTTAGTATAAATAAGGTTCCTTAAAACCCTCACTTAAATGCCACAGAAGAAGGATTAGAAAGTATAATCATATTCAGATTCTTCAAGTGAATGCCTTGACCTATCAGAAATTAGGTTCTCATTCAGAAAACAAGTTTATTTAACATCTGATTATATGCTGTATTCTTCATTGTGTTTATTTCAACTCTTTATAGACAAACATCTCCAAGTAATTTTAATGGACTCTATGTTCAGAAAACAGTAAGTGTGGTCACTGTAATGGTATGGTTTTGGGTTACATTGATACATTGTCTCTATAACAGCCTGCTGCCAAATTGTATCTTTTATTCTTTAATCCTACAATATCTCTTCTAAAAAGTTGAGAAAGGCTTTTTGTTGCTTGGTTTGGGTTTGGTTTTTCTTCATGTTGTTTTTGTTTGTCAGTTTGTTTTTCAATTAGAAGAGTTATGGTAATGATACTTGATTTTGCTAATTACAGTTCAGTTATACTTTAAAAAGATAATGATGTGAAATTAATGCTTATTTTCTAAATCAATCCCTTCCTTGTTGTTTCAGAAATAAATAAACACCATCTCTCCCCCTTCAAAAAGAAAAGCCCTTGTGCTAGCCCCACACATCCCTAAAAAGGAGAAAATTCAAGATATTACTTGACAACTACAATTATATAATGTGGAATTGTGTTACTGAGGCCACTGAGGACATTCATAAATTAATTTGACTGGGGTTTTTTGTTTGTTTTTTTGCTGATGACAGCACAAGGCAGAAACTTTGCTTCTCGGACCTTAAGTTGGACGGGCAAGTTAGAAGGTAATATATTTATTTATAAATTGAATATATTTGTTATGGAAGTGGAAGCCATTAAATATAAACTATACCATTTCTAGTGACTTTTTTAATAGCAAAAGCACAAGTAGTGCTGAACAAATATTAATATCTCTTTTTTTAGGATGAAACCCTGCTCTAGTTTATTTTAGTGGATGTATATGTGGTTATGGAAGATGAAACAAAAAAAGGCTTAGCCTTAATAGCATTATCCATACTCTGGAGTGAAAAAAAATACACTGTAGAGCCCTATTTAATGCACAAGCACAAATAGGCAGCTGAAGCAATCCCATTTCTTCCCCAAATGGAATTTTTTATTATTAAAAATATATTTTTTAAATATTTTAATTTTTTTTGAGGGGAGAGTAGAAGTTGCTATGTTGAAGTGTTGCTGAACTTGAACCAGAAGTAAGCTGGAATGATTTCCGGCACAGCTGAACAAAATGAAACTATATTCTAGTTCATCTTTTAGCACATAACAGTGTCATTCATACATGATTATGGCTACCCTTGGCACTGCTGGAAGAAATATGAATAGGAGCAGAGATCAAATTGAGTCTGCTGTCTGCTACTCTAATCATGGTAAGTTGTGGAACGATTTCAATACAATGTGAAAGGATGCTTTTTTGTTTCTGTGAGCAGAGCAGCATTGTGTGTCCCCACTAATGCTTGTTGCTGACTGTATCATACACGCAAGCCAGGTAGAACAATTGATTTACCATTTCTTGTTCATTATAAAGTTACTTTCTGTGGTACTTCTGTGCCTTTCTTTCTTAAGAGCAGGGGCCAGAAGTATCCCTACACATCATGTATCTCTCGACCCAGTACAATTTATCTGTGTTATATGGTAGTTGCATACCCATGATGGTATACAAGAAGCCAAAGTAAACCCGAAATCCCATCTGTCCTTTGTTGTATCTGTCCCTGGCTATATGATATTACCAGAAGAACAAATTGTTTGTATGTGACTAATTTCACACCTGACCCATCTATGTGGTAGGTAGGATATGAAGAAACATGCATTTGTATGCACAAATAGTATATGAACAGTATTCACCCATGTTCCATTTTCTTACCTAAGTCATGTCACAAAGTTCACTTGAAGTCCATACCTGAGACCTGGTTTTAATTCAGGTTGCTTGAACATGATGTCAAGTGCAAGCTTGGTCCCAGTCTTAAAAGGTCTCTCCAATAAATGAAGAAATCTGCAAACAGCTTTAAAATATGATAGGGAAAAACACATACACACTTCTCTATTTTCTGTAGTGGGATTTATATTCTCTGTATATTTTAAAAGGAAGTGAAAAGTATGGAATTTGAATCTCCTCCCTTATAAAAGCATCTCCGAAGAGAAGAGAAGAGAAGAGAAGAGAAGAGAAGAGAAGAGAAGAGAAGAGAAGAGAAGAGAAGAGAAGAGAAGAGAAGAGAAGAGAAGAGAAGAGAAGAGAAGAGAAGAGAAGAGAAGAGAAGAGAAGAGAAGAGAAGAGAAGAGAAGAGAAGAGAAGAGAAAGTGGGGAAAAAAAACAAAACAAAACAAAAACAAAACAAATAAATGAATCCATGCTACAAGGTTAAGAAATGCTGTCTAAGAGTCAAAGCTACAGTCGGCAAAAAGTGGCTACTCAGTGATGAACAGACTGAAATCAGTGGCTGAAGCATTTGCTTGGAGACTGATCACTATTTTAACTTTTACATGGATATAGGCAGATATAAGGCTTGCATGTATACTACAGTTGCATTCTTGTTAATTGATTCTGAAGCATTATGCTTTTTATTTTTAAAAGAATAGCACCTAGGATGTAAACCACAAGATCATTTGGGATATCTACTGAATATCAATCTGAAGCAACTGAAGTTGGCTTTGCAACAGCTGCAATACTAGGGCCATAAGTAATGAAATGAGCTACTTGCATTTGAGATAAAGGGCAACTTATGCTTACAATCATCCAGTCCAAAAAATTGCAGTGAGAGCAAAGCAAACATCCAGCTCATAAACCTCTCTGGATAATTTTTTGGAAATGGTTAGAGGTCAGCATCGAAATTCTGAGTAGAGCCAAAAACACCAGTGACTGAGGGAAGCAATTTAAGAAGTGGTGTCAGTTCTCATCGGTCAAATAGAAAAATCACAAAGCATTTTTTAGTTCATGTTTTGATAGATGACATTACCAAACACAGAACTATAATTTTTTAAAAATTAGGATGGAAACAGTCTGTCTCCACTTCCTTTTGTCCTCTATTAGTTTCTGCAGCTCTTGTAGGTAACTTCTGCTGCCAAATCATCAGCCTGACTCTGCCCTCAGACTGTAGTTTGGGAATTTTTTGTGCATTGTGAAAATAGAAGTCGGTTAACAATTAGGGTTTTTGTTACTTTTAATTCCTAGATTACTTAATTTTCCCAAATATGAGAAGATAACAATTTTTTTAAAAAAATCAATATATAATAAATGACTACAGAACTGATGACTGAAAATACTTATGTGATTAAACCTTATCATGACCAGAGAGTTTGCAGACTAAGGAGATTTAAACTATAATCAAATGTAAGTTTTATTTTTCAATTTTGAAAGACTACAAATATTTGAATATGATTTTGAAAATCAAATGTGTCCAAATTTAAGTAGGAGAGCTCTTCAATTCCTCAGATGCAGCAGCATTTTTTAATCTCCTTTATTACAGTAAGAACACTCAGGTCATGATAAGGTCATATTCAATCATTCATCCTGCAGTCATTAATTATGTGTTTTAAATAGCAAATGCACTCTGAATAAGTATAAATGCTCTTTATAAGTCATGGAAGGTATAGGTTTCTTTGTAACCTGTTTTAGGAGAATAATATAATGATGAATATAAATACTTTATTTTGCCATAATTAAATTGTTATGACAAAGACTGCAAATTTTCTAAAAGACCTTTTTATCCAAATAATTCAGAAATTAATTGTAGGGGTCAGACAGTTCAAAATAACCTGTAAAAATCAAAGCTGAGAGCTGAATCACTGAACTTAGGTATGAATTAGACCTACTGCCTTCATGCTTAAGGAAAAGCTTCCACATGCAAACTGCATACAGGCAGATATTCCCAAATGTGAACAGTGCAGAAAATAGAAATGTACTCCATGAAACACTCATGACACTATAATACAAAGGTGCCACATAAGTACATATCTGCAATTAGAGCAGATGATCTGAAAACCTGATCTGTTAATGTTATCCTGTGGTCTCATAAGTGTCAGAATCAATTAAGATTTTTTCTATTAAGTTTATTCTGAAAGTGTCTAAAAATGAAAGACACTCTCTTTTGACTGCTGCTCATTTGAAATTGGCATTTTCATGTGGCAGATGGTGACCTTATCCCTGCGCTTTAGCAAAAATGATTTTTATTAAGCCTAAACAAGTGTGAACAGTGCTAATTTCCTGCAGCAGGCAGAATTTTAATGAGAGCATATAATGATGGGAGAAGTCCTACCTCACCATATGGAAAAATGTGCATTGTGCCAACACAGTAGACTCCTAACAAGGCAGCCCCTTATAATTATATCCAACTTTTACTTTATTGATAGTCATGGAGCATATTTATTTTACGACTTCTAGGAGTTGCTAAGGGCTGTTTGCAGCTAGTTTGTATCCTTAAAACTAAACATGTAATATGAGAAGACATTGGAAGGACTGAATGAATTCTAAGGATGTTGTAGTTAAAAATTAGCAGTTGTTCTCTTCACATGTTAATTTGTATTAAGACAAAGACTTAATCCTCTGCTAGTTTAAGAATACAGTTAATCACAGTAAAGACTATTTAAAAAAATACACTGTCTCAAAAGTGCAAGTTTGATATCTATACCAAAAAGCTTTTAGTGAATTTGACCTTATTGCTGCCTCCAACAAAGAAATGAGAAAGTATGGAGAAAACAACGTCAGACTCTTCTTGGAGTCATACAGTGACAGGACAAGAAGCAATGAGTATAAGATAAAATAACTGAAATTATGAGTTGATTCTGGTAAATAATCTTCCCAGTGAGATTCACAAACTCTGAAACAGGTTTCTCAGAGAGGTTGCGAAGTACCTGGAGATATTCAGCTGGACAAGACTCTAGTCTTCCTGATCAAAATTGGCTCTGCTTTAAGGTGGAGGAAGGACCAAAAGACCTTCAGAGATCCCTTCCAACTGGAGTTATTCTGAACAGGCATTGTCATTTAGGCATCATTATTCTGGAATAAGACATGTAGCAGCATGACTTTCTTTGAAATAACAGATTTCATTTTAGGGTTTCTGACTGAATCTAGTTGGAATACCAATTAACCAATCTTAAGAAAGAAAGGCAATCATTAACATTGTGAAATCTTCTGTCTTAGGAAAGTCTGTTAAATAGTTTCCACACTGAAACTATCCAAGACTTAAATAATATCTTAGAATATATGATGAAAGCGTAGTAATGAAGTGAAGCTTTAAATACATGTCCATTTCCTTACTTAAAGATTTAAATTTTCAACTCTTAGAACTGACATTGTAAAGCTAATGTTGCAAACAGATCACAAGAGTTTTCCCAGCCACTGACTGTGAGAACATGATGTTCTTAAAGGAGAAAGATAATACATTACTCTCTTTGTTAATAGAGAGAACAGAAGAGGCAAAAGGAGAAAGATAATACATGACTCTCTTCGTTAATATAACAGAGAGAACAGAAGAGGCAAAAGTCACACTAGACGTTTGAACCCTTTTGCCCATCTTCTTTACAATCAAACAAAAAAAAAAAGCTGCCCGGACACGGGCCTTGGACACCCTGCTCTGGGTGTCCTTGCTTGGGCAGAGTGCTTGGACCAGATAACCTCTGGAGGCCCCTTCCAAACTAAACCATTCCGTGAGTCTGTGACTCCATAACATAACTTACGTGATATGTCATTTAAAGGAAAACACTGGATGCTTTGTAGCAGTTTGATTTATATTTTGATTTTGCAGTATTTTTTGTTGCAAATTATCACAGTGACTTTTCACTAGTCTCTAATTAATTCAGAAATGTAGATGCCTGAATGTCCCTGGGTATTCCAAAATATATAAGATCTACATTTCATTTTAAAAGGGACACAGCTGATGTATGTGGTAACTAACACTCAGCATCTTTCTGATTGAAAAAAGTATGACATATTCACATGATCATTTTAGTACCTTGCCACACTACAGAGGATGAGTCTTCTTGTAACAGTAATACCTCTTTTCTCTTGTCTTTCCTTATTTTTTACTGAAGTCAGTTCTATCCTCTCAAAATAGCTTTTCTAGTCTTTCACTTCAATCTCAGCTTATTTGAAAAGTTTTCTGAGTTCTTTTAGCAGTATTCTTATGCCTGTTGTGAAACTTATTTTTCCTTTGTATTATAGTATATATCCATCTTGCTTGAAATGGCTATAAATTTATAAAACAAAAAAAAGAACAGAAGAACATTTCTGAGGATATAAGAGACAGACTTTGGCTGCTTACAGAAGTTAGTATCACTGTCACCTTGAGAGTATGCACCTCTAATATGAGAACAGAATGTATTTAGTCTGCAAAACAACTGCATGTATTAGTCATCAATGACCTCAGAGAAACTTAATGATGCCCAAAATGATATTGTTTAGAGAGATAACAGATACTAAAACAAAGATTTTCCTACTGAGTAGATTCAAGCTGTGATTTTTCTTTTTTCCCCCAGTCATTCTGTACCCAAGGATATACAGATTTTCATGGAAGTGATAAAAACAATGCTCCATGATAATTTCAGGTTCTTATTCATAAGAATTGGAATGCAAGACACATGCAGAGAAGCAGGGTCAATATAAAGCAGGACTAGAGTAATACCTGTACTCTCAAGCCTTATTAGTTTAATTGACTAAACTATTCCTAGATGAATTTTTCAGAAAATAGTTTCCGGAGACAGCTATTCAGTATAGCAAATATCAACCCAAATGGCAAACAATTGAAAATATCCTTTTTTAATGTGAAATTGCAAGTAATCTTAAAAATAAGAAAAATTTAAGTTCTTTTTATTTTCTTGTTCATTTTTACAATTACCCTCAATCTGCTGTTTGTCAGGGGAGAAGTTTTCATCATGAAAGAAGGGAAGGTCAGGAGTGCACATGAAAAAAAGAAAACATTCATAGATAGACTTCTAAGTGCCTTTTTTTTTTAATCAGTAACCAACCAAATAAATAAATGCAGAACAACCAGACAGAGAAGAAAAGGCTTAAACTCTGAAAGACAATTTAAAATGTTATGTTGAGTTATGAAAAAATTGAGAGACAAAATAAAATAGGATTCTGCAATAAAATATTCACGAAACTAACTCTTTAGCCAACATACTAATGTTTCATATTTTAACTGCTGCAGTTCTTTATAGCCCCAATGAGATCCTTAAGCACTTTTATCTTATAATTTTTTTGCTTTTAAAAGAAGATACCGAGAGGGGTCTTCCAAGTTTGCCTAACATTGGAGAGTATAATAATTAAGTCTTTCAAAAATAGTATTGGATCTCTTGGCTAGATTTCTCCTAACTTAAAAATTTGTCAGCTTTCATATTCTTTTTTATTAGTCTTTAGAATTTATAAAAGCTGATAAAGCTTTGTTTCTAAGTCTTTTTTCTTCTCAACATCCCAGAGAAAACTTTCCATTATAGAGAAATGCAAGAGTCACACTTTCTTGTGGACTGAAAAGAGTGGACAGACTACATCATAAATCAGTCAAAAATTCTGCATGCTGAAATAGGAGACCATATGTTTGTAATAAACATGACTACTTACTCAATTTTATATAACCTGGCAACTGCTCGGGTTTTCCAGCAAAAATAGAAAAGAATTTGTAAGTACTGGAACCACATAATCATAGAATCATATAATAGAATCACCAAGGTTGGAAAAGACCTCTAAGATCATCCAGTCCAAACATCCACCTACCACCAATATTTCCCACTAAACCATGTTCCTCAGTGCAATATCTAAATGTTTCTTGAACACCTCCAAGGATAGTGACTCCACCACCTCCCTGGGCAGCCCATTCCAGTGCCTGACCACTCTCCCAGGTAAGTATTTCTTAAAATCATAGAATCAGAGTCTCAAAAAGTTTAAAGTCCCCTCTACAGAAGTCCAAGGTAGCAATTTTGCTGACACCCTCCTGACTTCACCAAGAATTGAGAACTATACCGTTTCATGGTTACTCTATCCAAGAATGTTAGTAGGATTACTGAAACATTATCAGTAGATTCATTTACAGTTTTAGGGATTTTTAAGAAAATGTAACACATTTTTAGAGTTTTTTTAATGCAATTATCTTACTGCTACCTCTTCACCATATGAAATTCTCACAATTAAAGCTCATTAGGAAGTGTTTGTCCACTCTGCGCAAGTACATCATCATTTTATCTCAATGTATACTTTTAATTAGAACAAATTTACAGTGTTATTGATCCAGAACAGAAGAGTTAAACAGAATTTACATTATAATTTTGGGGTAAGTTGATGTTGACTGTTGACCCAACTGCTCTCTCTCTGCCCCTCCTCAACAAGAACAGGAGGAGAAAAGAATATGAAAAATTTCATCGTCTCGTAAAAACAGGGAAATCACTTACTAATTACCATCAAAAAAACCCACATTTAACCTGTGGAAAATCAATTCAATTTATTGACAATTAAAATATTTGGATGGAGAGTGAGGAAAAAAAAACCAAAAATTTCCTCCCTCACCTCTTTTTCCTCAGGCTCAACCTTATTCCTTCTTTCTTGACAGCTCCTTTAGGGCATATCCACCTCTCTCCATAAGCAGCAGGGAGATACCTGCATGGTCCATAGGCTTCTGTGAGATATCTGTTCCACTGACAACTCTGAAGCTGTGGGGGAATATCTGCTAGAGTTGCTGGAGCACCTCCTCCCACTGCTTCTTCTCTGACCTTGGTGCCTGCAGATTTTGACATGTTTTCCCAGAGCCATCTTTGCTGGCAGTCTCCATTGTATCCTACAGTGGCCTACTGCAGAGACAGCTAGAACTGACTGAGTCACTTTCTACCACGTGCCACACTGCTGCAGCCCAGCCCCCACTGCCAAAACCTTGCAACTTATGCCCAATGCAAGTTTGAATATGAATTTCAGAACATTGCACTTGTTTTGTTTACTTACAGAGCAAAGCTCAGCTAGCTGTTGATCAAATAAAAATACATAGGTTTTGATGTATGACTGAAGGACAAGAAAAGAATTACAATGAAAATAAGCCAATAACAGTTTGAGGGAGAAGTCAGTTTGCTGTTGTTTGGACTGTAAAATTTCTGTTGCACTATTGAACTGCAGGAATTCCTGTATACTAAGCTTCTGTACATAGAGAGGTACAACTACTACTTTGTGTCCAGGTAAATCTTGTAAGAGATATTTTATACAAGTATCTTTCTTTATTTCAGCTTTGTATTCAATCCCTAATATATAAATTATAATGTATTTTGACAAGTGTCCATTCTGCATGAGAAACAGTAGTAAACATCATAACATTCCCTGCAACCAGAAGCTCCTCCATTCCTGTCCTTTAGTGCCAAAGTTTGATGAGAAACAATGAATTAAAATGGGATACAACTCTTCCCTTTTTGAAAGATTTTATTCACTTAATTCTCAATATCAAAAAGAAAGGAAAATAAGGCATAAAGTGAAACCAATAAGCTTCAGTTCCTGCATATTCACCAATGCCTTGACTTTGTCCTCCTTCCTTTAAGTTTTTATACCAATAATATTCCATCAATCCTAACAGAAACAAAACTTATTTACATTAATTTTCAATAACCCAAATTCAACATTTCAGAAGACTTGCTTACACAGTACAAAAGAATTTGGTTGGAATTCAGTAGTCACATAAATTTAAGAAAGATTATCAGTCATTCAGTCAAGGATTCAAGAAACATTTTTGTTTAGACAGCAATCTTCTAAACCCTGGATTATGAGATTATAATTTTCTCACTTTGCTCCTTAGCTCCACACTTGAAAAGAGGCTTAACCACTATATTCCTAGACTCTCCTTTATGCATTTGTATGCATTCGTACTAGCTCCTGTTCAGCTGTTTGAATAAAATGAAGAAATTCTAGGAAGAATAGCTTTATATAGATATAAAGCTATCTAAATATAAATAATATAGATAGATAGATAGATAGATAGATAGATAGATAGATAGATAGATAGAATAACCGAATGCTGCTGCAGAGGCTTTGACTTCTCTGAAAATAAACCATGCAGATCTCTATACAATTAAAAAGGTTGATAAAGAACAGAAATTTCATGTTAGGAAGCCTGTGTAATGTACCTTCTTGGAGTAACCCTTACCTAGGTCAGAGACCTAAAGACTACAGAAATCTCAGCGCTATATAAATACAACAATTACAGAGAAAGATCTCCAGATAACAGTAAGAAAAGAAAAAAAAAAATGGCTGATTAGAGAAGGGAGCTAAAGATACAGAAATCAAAGGATTTAATGGTGCAACGACTGGCATTTATTTTATAAAGGCCAAACTGAAGTTGTAAAGTGAAATAGCAGAGTTAGGGTAGCTGTTACACAGGGATTTTTTGCAGTTTGTTAATTGATCTCTAAACTTCTTTTCCTGAAGCCAAAGGACTTAGAGTTTTTCCTCTAGAATTAAGCTGATAAACACGTCTAACATACCAAAGGGTACAAAAGGTCTTTTAAAAATGTCTCTAGAACGAAGTGTATACTTGGAACTAATAATAGCAAAGAGAGGTTGAGCTATTTTGAAAGTGCTATAAGGGCAATCAAAATAGCCCACAGAAACAATTCATGTTACTTCATCTTCAGAAGACTAACTAAGAGTTGAAATTTTACAAGATTTATCATGCGATTTTTTTTACTTGGTTTCTTCTGACAGAAGTGAAAAAGGAAAAACAACATCCCAGAACTACAGAAGTATAAAGGAAGAAATTGTGTTAATATAAAATTGAATCATTCCTGATCAATACCAGGAGACACATTCTCAGCAGCAGGAAATAACAGGAGAAACATTTATTAAACACCAAATTCTGATCTTTAACGGAGTAGAAAAAGTAGGCAAGTGATCAGTTTTACGAAAAAATGAAGTTTTTCACAAATAACAAAACTTTCAGCATGCCATAGGTTTCTAAAGCAGAGTTTCCAAGGTTTTTTTAACTGAATAAAAGTAACTTTAATATTACATGTCAGTTCCATATAATGGATAGATGTCCATGTGCTCTGTACAGAAAAATGTTCAACAGACAACAGATGCTGGACCTCAGAATGAAAATCTATTTCTCAGTAAACCAAGTTGCTTGTAAATAGGATGAATAAGTATGTCAAGACCAGATCCCTTATAGATATATTCTCAACACTGTGTGTCAGACATATTTAATTCACTTGTCACACTTAAGGACTAACATTCAAGTTAAAATGGAAATGAATGTTTTTTAACTATTCAAGTCCCTAAAGTATAATATATCTCAAACTGTATCATTCTTAAAATTAGCAGTCATGTAACTCTAAAAAGGGATTGTAGAACAAATTGTATAACGTTTTAAAATTACCATGCTTAATGACTGCCAATCAACTAATTACAATTACATATTGTGCTTCTTTGAAGACACTCAAAATAGAAATCTGTCCTCATTCATACTCTAAAGTATGTCACTTTTTTACTTTGTAGCTTCATGAATTTTGAACCGATGTACTGCCTTTTCTTGCATCTTGAACATGTAAGATCTGTTATATAAAGTTAAATAGACATGACATAAAATATTCATTCTATTAACAGTAGGCATTGTGCACATTTGGATAGCTCTCTACAAATAACCCTTGAATTCTCTTTAGGGCATGCCTTCTCAGTCTCTTTTGTCACCAGAGAACCCATCCCATTCAGCAGCAGGCCCCCATTTTCCCTAGTCTTCCTTTTGCAATAGATGTATTTGAAGAAGCCTTCCTATCCTTACAAGATTTAACTCCAAAGGGGCCTTAACCTTTCCCATCACACTCCTGCTTACTCTGACAATGTTCCTATCTACTTACTAAGAGGCCAGTTGATTTTTCCACATTCTGTATACTTCCTTCTGTTTAAGTTTTGCCAGTAGCTCCTAGCTCATCCGTTTGTATAAAACTCAGAAAAAGATGCATGTCTTTATCTAATACAAGTTTTTACTTCTACTGCCAACTATTTTACTTTTTATTAGCATGTTCTCCAGTAGAACTTTTCAAACAGCTGACAACTTTACAGAAGCAGTTGTTCCTCAAATTTCCCTAGGTTAGTGCATAGCATAGGTCCTCTTCCTTTCATTAAAAATTAACATTTTCATGCAACTGGTGTTCTGTTATTCCAAAGAATAGTTAGAGAATCTCTTCATTTCTCTCAGACTTATATAATAAATTAGTCCCAGAAGTAAGACAGATTATATAAAGAATAAACTGTTAGGTCCCAGTTTAGGAGACTATCACACTCACCCAGAAGTGAGCTCTTCTCTCCAAGATCATACCCAGAAAGTGGTGGTCAGTGGCTCAATATCCAGATCACATCAGTGACACATCGTGTCCCTCTGGGACTGGTGCTCTTTATCATCTTCATCAGTGACATCAACAGTGGGATCAGGTGCACTCTCAGCAAGCTTACAGATGACACCAAGCTGTGTAGTGCAGTCAGCATGCCCGAGGGACAGGATACCATTCAGAGAGACCTAGACAGGCTCAAGCAGTAGGCCGAAGTGAATCTCATGAGGTTCAACAAATCCAAGTGCAAGGTCTTGCACCTGTGTCATGGGAATCTTCACTATCAGTACAAACTGGGGGATGTAAGAGTAGGGAACAGCCGTGACAAAAAGGGCGTGGTGGGTACTGGTGATTAGTAAGCTGGACATAAGCCAGCAATATACCCACACAGCCCAGAAAGCCAACTGGGCTGCATCAAAAGAAACATTGACAGCAGGCCAAGGGAAGTGACTGCCCCTCTACTCCATGCTGATGAGACCTCATCTGCAGTACTGTGCCCAGATGTGGAGCCCTCTGTACAGGAGAGATGTGGACCTGTTAGAGCATGTATAAAAGAGGGCAACTAAAATGATCCAAGAGATGGTACACTTCCCCTGTGAGGAGGCACCAAGAGAGCTGGGGCTGTTCATCCTGGAGAAGGCTCCGGGGAGATCTGATAGCAGCCTTTCAGTATCTAAAGTGGGGATGTAAGGAAGAAGGGGACAGACTCTTCAGCAGGGTCTGTTATGATAAGACAAGTGGAAAAATAGGGGAGATTTAGGTTGAATACAAGGAAAAAGTTATTTACAATAAGAGTAGTGAGTCACTGGAACAGGTTGCTCAGAGAGGTGGTGGTTGTCCTGTCCTTGGAGACATTCAAGGTCAGGCAGGACATGGCTCTGAGCAACCTGGTCTAGCAGGTGCCCCTGTTCATCGCAGGGGAGCTGTACTAGATGACCTTTAAGGGTCCTTTCCAACTCAAAATATTATGTAATTCTATGATTCTCATAGCAACTGCTCAAAATCAATAAATCTCTGCTTTGATTATCTCCATAAACTTCATCTAAAGTGAGAAGCCCAGATGCTGTAAAGAATAAATGACTTTTCTGATGTAAATGAGCATCTATGTCTGTATTGCCCCATATGCTGGAGGCTTTATTACTTATCCTAGTGTTTCCTCCTTCTAGGGAAGGGAGAAATACACTGTCATTATTAGCCTAAATCACTAGTCTGCAGTATCAAGAGGGTTATTCATTTGCCAATCAACACAGGGAGGGAGGGAAACTTTCTGCAGAGCTTTCTCATGCCTAATCAAGCAGGACAGCGTATCTGGATTCTGAACAAGAAATATATGGTTTTACCTGCGGTATAATTCATACTTCCTCAGAAATATTTTGTAATTATTTAAAGTGATTGATCACCCTTATTCCTTATAATGAAAATCACCAATAAAATAAAGATGTTTTTTCTAATTTATCACCTGTGCACATAAAGTATGAGAATGAACTTCAGTGAATCGAGGTTCATTTCCGGGTCTCTAGCTTTCTGACAGCATATCTACTCAGCACTTGACAACAGAAGTCACTCTGGTTGAGGCAGTATCAACACAAATTGTGATATGAGACAAAGGCCATACAAAAGGTCCTGACATTCAAATTCAAGGCTTCATATCAGGATGACTTCACATCCTGAGTTTTTGGAGGTGATGGTGGAGTGAAAGTAGTAGAGAAAGTAGAAGATACACTAACGAACAGAAATTTCAGGTGTATAAGAATGGTATTTTCTATGCTACCAAGAACAAGTCTATAAGATATCTACCACGTGTGACAATGAGTAAGTGAAAAGTTTTCACAGACTTGTGATTGTTACTTATTTCAGCAAATTGATATGTCAGTACAGACCTTCCAGTCTCTATGGAAGACTTCATTTCTTCCTGTAGAACTTTCCTTCCCCGTTCTCAATTACTTCCTGTCCATGCACGAAGTCAAACTAAGAATGTTATCCATTTTTTTTTTTCCAGGTCCTTGAGTCATTTTATTGACATTCTCTCACATTTTATATCCCTTTCTCTTTTATGTTTCCTTTTCAGCAAAGGGGGAAAATGACATCCAGAAATAAAATCAAGTATCTTGATTCTTCTTATTCTTAGTTGCCTACTATTACCTTATCCCTATCTACTAATCATCATCCAGTACAGGTTATGTCTTCACATGTCTCTTGTCTGTCTATTTCAGCACTTATTGTAGGAACAGTTTTTCACTTAGCCATAGTCTTACAGGCGCAGGAGCGGGCTGTCCCCCTGAGCTGCAAAATGAGCCGGCGGGGAAGGAAACCGGCGTGGATGAATAGGGAACTATTCTTGAGGCTCTGGGAGAAAAAGAGAATCTACCACCTGTGGAAGAAGGGACGGGCAACTCAGAAAGAGTACAGAGAAGTTGTTAAGATGTGCAGGGAGAAAATCAGAATGGCGAAAGCNAAAAAAAGAAAAGTGAATTTAAAATATTGAGCATTTGCAGAATGCACTCAGCTAGTAAAGTAGGAAATATCCAAAACTCAGTGTGTATACCTATCATCGTATCCTTGTTTAAAGACACACATGGATAACAGGCCAGAATGGCTGCAACTTTCCTCTTAATTGTTGAATAATTTATATGAAGATATTGTAGCTGTCTTAATTAATCAAGAAAAATCCCTTGTGAAATGCCTAATTCAAAGCAAGAAATACTCCCAACATCTTACTACAGATAAGTTAAACATGTTTTTTCTTTTCTTGATATAACACTACATTTGCTTGTAAAATGAATACACCATGTTACTAACAGCCCTGCACAATGCCCTCATGTTGTTGTTGTTGATATTTTTCAAGACTAGTTGTACAGACAACATAAGTTGCAGGATGAAGAATGATTGCAAACTACAGGAGTCAGTGCAGAAAATGCTTCACATCATCAGAGACATCATGTAACTGCAAAAAATCTGATCAGAGCACTGTAAATTTCAGGAGATTCTTAACAATTTTCAACTGCTTGCTGCTGATTTATAGTGACATTAATAAATAAATAAATATTAAAAAAAAATAACAGCAATATAGCTGATTCTACACAAGTGTACTAATTTACTCTCAATACAACCTGTTTAGTGAGGAGGTCCAAGGCTGGAGCAGTCACTCCATTGGATCGATACAACAAGGCTTCAATAACACAGTCACAGATATCTGATTTGTGACCAGCCTGGTCATATTTATTTTACCAGCTGCGTAATACACTCAGCAAAGCCTCTTCTAGAATTTGTCTTACTCTCTATGCATCTGGCATTATGAATGCTTAATTAATCCATTTTGTTCTCCCCTGCAGAAGACCTGCCTAACTCTTCATAATAAAATTTAGCAAAAATACTATATCAGACACCTGAAAGGGAACCTAAGATTAAAAATGAGTCAAGACTACCTGTTTCTCTTGCTCCTCCCCATATATTTCAGCATTTTTTCTCAGTATTCTGTTTCCCTTCCTGGTCCAACTCAGGAATATTCTGGAAAACCTAGTCAAGAGACAGTTCAAAGATACCACCTCCTGGTGGACAACAGGTTGGCCATGAGCCAGCAGTGTGCCCTTGTGGCCAAAAAGGCCAATGGCATTCTGGGGTGCATTAAAAAGAGCATGGCCAGCAAGTCGAGGGAGGTGATCCTCCCCCTCTACTCTGCCCTGGTAAGGCCTCATCTGGAGTACTGTGTCCTGTTCTGGGCTCCCCGGTACAAAAAAGACAGGGATCTCTTGGAAAGAGTCCAGCGGAGGGCCACAAAGATGGGGAAGGGCCTGGAGCATCTCCCCTATGAAGAACGGCTAAGTGAACTGGGTCTGTTTAGCCTTGAGAAAAGAAGACTGAGAGGGGACCTGATCCAGGTCTATAGATATCTAAGGTGTGGGGGGCAAAGTGGCAAGACAAGATTCTTTTCAGCAGTGTATGGAGACAGGACAAGGGGAAACAGCCAGAAACTGGAGCATAGGAAGTTCCGCACAAATGTGCGCAAGAACTTCTTTACGGTGAGGGTGACAGAGCACTGGAACAGGCTGCCCAGGGAGGTTGTGGAGTCTCCTTCTCTGGAGATATTCAAGACCCGCCTGGACACCTACCTGTGTGACCTGGTGTAGGGAAACTGCTTTGACAGGGGGGTTGGACTCGATGATCTCTGGAGGTCCCTTCCAACCCCTATGATTCTGTGATTCTGTGATATCTAGGGTCTCGGGTGGAGTCTCTATGAATACAAATGCCTTTGTTTTTTTAGAAATATCAACAATTTTCTCACACCTCAAACCAATATCATGTAGACTTACAGTCAAAAAAACTCACACGCTCTTTCCAGAAGAGTTTTCACATCAAATGAGAAAAGCTGGCTGCCACTGAGATTTATGCAGCATGGATCACCCTTTGAACACAGTGAAAACATGAGATACTTCCCCCCCAATGCAGCAGCAACAGATTTGGCAAAGATAGAATTCCTTGTAGAAAAATCCTCAGTATTTTTTTCTACCCAGATCATAAGTATATACCCACATAGGAGAAAAAGAATATCAGGCAAGCAGTAATGGCCGTATTTCATGAGTGTTTGTGTAACAGCAAAGCCCAACCCAAGTTTTCAGTAGAAATTAAGAACGTATTTCACCTGAAGCTTTCTATGCTGCATTTTTATACCTCTAAATTCTGCCTACTTATGCCTTCCATGTTTCATAGGCTAAGGCATATGTCCCTAGGAAGTCCACACAGGAATAAGAGTCCAATTTACTACCACAGTTTTTAAAGGTTTCTGGAGAACTGCTCTTTAAGATTCTTATTTGCTTACCAATACAAGTTGGGAGATGGAAGGATTGAGTGCAGCCCAGATGAAAAAGACTGGGGGTGCTGCTGGATGGGAAGCTGGACATGAGCCAGCAGCGTGCCCTTGCAGCTCAGAAAGCCAACCATATTCTGGGCCACATCAAAAGAAGTGTGGCCAGCAGGTTGAGGGAGGTGATTCTGTCCCTCTGCTCTGTGCTGGTGAGACCTCACCTGGAGTACTGCATTCAGAGAGAAGAGACATAGACCTGTCAGAGCAAATCTAGAGAAGGGCCACAAAAATGATCCATGGAATGGAACACCTCTCCTGCAAGGACAGGCTGAGAGCTGGGGTTGTTTAGCCTGGAGAATAGAAGGCTCTGATGTGACCTGATTGTGGCCTTTCAGTATCTAAAGGGGAGCTACAGGAAAGAAGGGGCCAGATTCTTTAGCAGGGTCTGTGGTGACAGAACAATGGGAAATGGTTTCAAGCTCAAAGAGGGTAGATTTCTGTTGGATATAAGGAAAAAATCTTTCACAATGAGGGTGGTGAGGCACTGGAACAGGGTGCCCAGTTATGTGGTTGATGCCCCATCCCTGGGTACTTTTAAGGCAAGGTTTGATAAAGCCCTGGCAAACTGATCTGGCTGTGGATGTCCCTGTTCATTGCAAGGGAGCTGAACTCAGTGGCCTTCAGAGGTCCCTTTCAACTCTGAGAGTTCTATGATTCTATGATTCTATGAACTCTATTCCATAGTAACTATAACACTTAGTGTGAGATGGCTGAGTCTAAAGTTACACAATGTGGTGAAAAGTGGTGAATGCGATAAGAGTTGGAAAGGCTGTTTTCTGTCTCTTCTAAAAGGGAGTGAGGGCTTGCTGGTGTTCAAGTAGTAGTTTATAGAAGTGCAGAATCCACAAGCGGGCAAGATATTGCTAGAGAAATTCTCTCTCTGTTTTTTGAGGTTTTTTTTCCTTTTCCTCTAGGGACTGTGTTGGCCTTTCACATCTGTTTGTTATCACCTTTTTGTTGTTAACATACATTGAATATTTCAGATGAGGCCCCTAAAATGAATTTTATGTACCTTATCTTACCCAGTGTGGAAAAGAATCTTGAAGATTTATTTGTGGATATTTTTAACTCAATAAACTGGAACATTGCATGTGAAGAATACGTAAAGCTATCAGAAAATGAGTAGTGACAAAGTGCTTTGGAGAGCACTACACTCAGAGCATACTCCAATTCAAGATTATTGAGTGCAGATAGTCCATTTGAAAAAAAATTAAGTCACATTTCTTGAATTTCCCAGATGGAAAAAAATCCATTTGTCTTTTTCTATAAAAATACAGGCAACACTTTAAATGAACAAGTATGGAAGGGAGCCTACAGGAAAGTTGGGGAGGGACTTTTTATAAGGGCAGGTAGTGATACGACAAGGGAAAAATGGTTTTAAACTGAAAGATGGTAGATTTGGACTAGATATTAGGAAGAAATTCTTCACTATGAGGGTGGTGAGACACTGGAATAGGTTGCCCAGCGAGGTTGTGGATTACCCCTCCCTGGAGATGATCAAGGCCAGGCTGGATGGAACTTCGAGCAACCTGGTCTAGAAGGAGATGTCCCTGCCTATAGCAGGGGGGTTGGAATTAGATGATCTTAAAGGTCCATTCCAACCCAAATCATTTTATGATTCTGTGGAGTGGTGAATACATTGCTGTGTATCTGTAAAAGGAGATACCAAGGTTAGGGTGGGGGAGAATAGAAGTCTATCTAAAGAAAAGACCGTATTCTACAGGATGTAAAATGACAGTTATTTCCAGACTTAAGGATAATCATATTCAGCACAAATATCTAATCATTATTAAAAATACTGGTGGTGATCATTTGCTACCTGAGAACACCCCCTCCCTTCCTTGTTTGGATTATAGATCCAAGCATACTTGGATCTTCTCAAGTGTGGAGATTCAAGCAGGCATTGCCTCCAAAGAATTTAAAATTCACTATATAATTTGTCATCCCTATCCATCAGAGGAGAAATCAATACACCAAAAGATCTGAAATATTTTTCAGCTTTTTCAGCTATTTTAATAGTTTACACACTTACATTCATGGAGCTAGATCTCTGTTCTGCAAGATAGAAATGCTGTTTCGACCTAGCACCACTAAACATACATTTTAAATGCCCTAGGTTACATATTCTCTTTCTCTCTAACCTAATCCTTTTATCTGCACCTAGTGAAATGAAAGTTGTTCTTTAATGGGGTTTCTTTGTGCTACCACTGTACAATCTCGAATAGTATCCATTCACTCATTTTTATATGACAGTATCGTAGAAAGCCAAAGACAGATCTTTAACTCATTTTAAGCTGTCTTCTTCAATTTCTGTGCAATTGTTTGCTTTCCTGCCTGAAGTCTTCTTTTCTCCTGTTGTTTTCTTCTCAAAAAGCAAATTAAAAGAGAAAGCTGAGAATAACTCTCTCTGACATCCAGTGATTACATTTTAGTAAGGGACATCAACTGAGAAAGCCTTTGAAAGACTTATTTGTCCCCAAACAAGATTATTTTCACATACTTTTTTGGGAGTTAGGATAGCCAACAATTCTAACCATTGCACAGAATTTGCATTTGCTTGTTCAGCAGAAAATAAAAAGTATATTGACAACTAACTCACCTCACCCATCACCTAGCTGTTTTTGTCAGCATACTGGAAAAGGATATGCTAAAATGAAGCATGTGACCTTTACTGAAATGAAGGAGAAATGACCTTAACCAGACTGTTATGAAGATACAATCAGTTAGATGAGCACAAATGAGGAAAGATTCAAATGCTCTTTAAGCCAACTTTCTGGGTCTCTACTGATGGGAATTTTCCAAAGATAATACTGGCAATGCTGCAAAGGTAATCTTAATTTCAAGAGTTATGTTTTTATTTTTATTTATATAACATTTTATATTTTTTTCTGTGTATTCAGGGTTAACTAGGCAAAAGAAGACTGCCAAGACAGATTGTCTTCTGATTTTACAATTTTGTATTGAATGGAAGCTCATAGAAACCACACAAGAAAATGTTGGACTGAGGAAGCAATCATTTTGCAGAAATGTACTATATTTTCTGCAGCTTTCCATGTGGCTTTAACACTTCAAATTTACATAAATTGTTTTAATTTGTTTGTTTTGCATGTTACATTCCAATAAACAGTAGATTTAAAAAGAAAAAAAAAAAAAGAAGTACAGCTGAATTATTCAGTGAAAACAAATAGAGAACAGTGCATTTACAGTTAACAATTTTCTAAAAGGAATAAAAAATACAATTATTACATGAAAGGGAATAGATTGAT